>AYEL01078218.1:0-67720 GCA_000484575.1 Olivierus martensii
TCAACAAGCCAATCAGTGTTGAGCTCATCAAACGGTTAACACAGTAATCGCTTTTGAAAGGTGGTGAGTCTGATGACACCGGTTTACACCGTTTATCCAACGTCGCGAAAAAAGTAGTTCCTACTAGATGATAAGATCTTAAAAGTTAGAGAGTGTTACAAATCATTGTCATCGTTGTTGTTTACTGGCAAATAAATTTTAGTGCTTTCTTAAGACGCTAATGAAGTTATAACTTTCATTATTGTCTTCTTCATCACCATGTTAGCCGCCATCTTATAAAATAATAAAATTTTTATAAAATAGAATACTTTTATTCTCAAATATTTAAATTAATTTGTAATGATTTATACTTTCAATTAGATTATATTATAGCTGAATTAAATATTTTATTACATTGATTAATTATTCACTAAGTTGAACTGAATTTTGATTAAGTCTTACCGTGTATCTTCTGTTGGAAAGCGAAATAGAGAGACGCCATTTTCTTTTGCTTCCTTTCCACAAAGAATACAGATTCTTCTGTGGTAATAACTTCTTTTCATCTCAATATGTAAAAAATAATTTGAAACCTATGGCGCCAAATCTACTGTATAATTAATAAATGTTTTTAATTAGATGTTATTCTACAACTATAAATTTTAAGACGATGAACTAAGACTCTCGACAATAGTCACGGAACTAACAGGAACACGTGCACAGATTAAACCACGCGTCTTGGCAACATTTATTATTTAATTATCAAATCACATTCGTTTTTCTTATAAAATTAATGTCTCTAAATAGTATACAAGTGTTAATAAATGATCAATTTGTCTTTTCTGCTTTTATTATTGAGAATTCTTATTCCAGCCTGTAGTGGTGGTGCTAGTTGTCTAAAATGACGGGTGCGTTCCAAACCTCAACAGACTAATCAGAGATGAGTAAAAAATCTCAGCAAACCGTTCCAAAGCTCAACAAGCCAATCAGTGATGAGCTCATCAAACGGTCATCACAGTAATGGACTTTTGAAAGGTGGTGAGTCTGATGACACCGGTTTACACCGTTTATCCAACGTCGCGAAAAAAGTAGTTCCTACTAGATGATAAGATCTTAAAAGTTAGAGAGTGTAACAAATCATTGTCATCGTTGTTGTTTACTGGCAAATAAATTTTAGTGCTTTCTTAAGACGCTAATGAAGTTATAACTTTCATTATTGTCTTCTTCATCACCATGTTAGCCGCCATCTTATCTCCACACTCAGCAAGTCGTTCCAGAAACATACTGATGTTGAGTTATTTCTAACATCAAAAGAGACTAATCATTGATGGCTTACTGTTGAGGTTTGGAACTCACCCGAAGTAGTGATTTCCAGTCACGTGGTAGAATTTCCCATCTGTATCTCTTAATCTGTGCGGTAGTGTGTCCTTGAATATATAGGGCGCGTTCCAAACCTCAACAGCAAGTCATCAATGATTAGTCTTTTTGACGTTCAACATCTGCCTTCCAAACCTCAACAGCAAGTCATCAATGATTAATCTCTTTTGACGTCAGAAATAACTCAACATCAGCTTGTTTCTTTTTAACGTCGTTGTTTCTGTTTGACTATAATAATAATTTGTTATACTCTAACTTTTAAAATCTTATCATCTAGCAGGAACTACTTTTTCTGTGCGTTAGCGGTGGGTGTAAACCTTGTCAACACACTCACCACTCTAGATTGCGATGACATTTTAGCATCGGTTTACACCGTTTTCTAACGTCGCAGAAAAAGTAGTTCCTGCTAGATGATAAGATTTTAAAAGTTAGAGAGTGTAACAAATCCATTATCATCGTCAAACAGAAACAAGCTGATGTTGAGTTATTTCTGACGTCTAAAAGAGACTAATCATTGATGATTTGTTGTTGAGGTTTGGAACGCTCCCATACTATAGTCTGTTCCACTTTGAGATGGTAGTGACGTCACGAAATCACGTCGTCTGGTGGCGTAGCACACAATAGCGTATCGTTCCGCCATTAGATATCAAACTATAAATGGCACATTTTCAATAATTTACCCAATTTTTATTCATAAACAAATTAATTAAGACGTTTTGCCGATAAATCTGAAGTCTTTATCATGTCCCTGATATTCTTCTAAATACACTTTATAAGAATTTTTAATTTTATTAGCTTTTTTCCCATTTTTTATTTATTAAAATAATAATTTTCATACATTCATGTTAAAAAAAGTTAAAATGAAAGTAAGATTATATACTTTTAAATATTTTATTATTTTTATTAGTGTTGTTCTCGATAATGTCGTCGGTAAGACATTGTCGGTATTTGTCTATTAGTAGACGACTTATGATGGTGTATTCATCACAGAAAAAATAGTGATGAGCTTTTATGCGAATGGCAAATTTAGTAAAATCTTCATAGCTACTTAAACGATCTTTCATGACTTTTCGTTTCAAATACTTGTTTGGTGTCCACACTGTGCGTTCATTCATTTTCTTCCTGATTTTGTAAACAATCCTTACTGACACACCGGTTAATTCTATAATACCAAATCTACGATGTAAATTGTTGACTTATCCGGATTCAGTTCTACCAATCTGCCGTAAACGTTAATTATAATCTGCTTCGCTTGATTATGAAAAATCTTTCCTCACATTATTCTTCGTATAACAAGACGCCATCTTACTTTCAGAATAATCTCTAATTACAAAATTCTTTTATTTTCGTTTTTTTTTTTCTATCCTCAAATTTTTTTTATAATATCGAGGTAAAAATACGAATTACGATTGCAGACTTTGAAATTTTATACATGAAAGTATTTTGATCAATATTTATTCTCACGGACGAAACTATAACCGCTTCATTTTTGACGTCACTGCCATCTCAAAGTGGAATAGACTACAGCATAGTTTACCCCGCGTACATCTGTAATACGAATATTTTCGATTACAAAATTCTTTTATTTTTATTTTTTTTTCTATCCTCAAATTTTTTTTTATAATATCGAGGTAAAAATACGAATTACGATTGCAGACTTTGAAATCTTATACATGAAAGTATTTTGATCAATATTCATTCTCGCGGACGAAACTATAACCGCTTCATTCCTGACGTCACTGCCATCTCAAAGTGGAATAGACTACAGCATAGTTTACCCCGCGTACATCTTTCATAATAGCGCGTTAAGCAATAACTAGTACAATATTTTATAAAACAATCAGATATTTTAAGGACCTTTGACCAGATAGAAATTACCCGACTTCCCCACCATATCAAATTTAAGTTGGTACAACCGGTTGGCCAGTTGTTAAATAATTTGAATATCACCACTGCAGAGAAATATCTCGGCATCGAGTCCAGCAGACAGAAAAAACAAGAAACACAGAGCGGAATAAATAGAAGATGCAAGAAGATAAAGAGAAAAAAAAAGAATGAATGAACGTTTTTCTACAGAGAAAAAAAGAAGGCAGAAAGTGAATAGAAAAATAGCACGGAAAAAATTTTTTGCTCGCGGTCTAGAGATGGCGCCACGCGCCCGCGCGAACCTTTTGACGTCTCCAAAACACCTGTGCTCCAAAATTTCAACTCCATTGTCGCTCACGCATCCCCAATATGAGGCGGGCTATAGCTCATCTAGAATTTCACTGCAATGATGGTTTTGTTTCTTCCTGTTTTTCACACATGGTAAAGATAATGACAATCATAAGGAGCATTAGAAAATTCGATACTGCCTATTTTGCTTTATAATTAAACATACATGCACAGATATTTAGATTTATACATATAAATATAGATAGATTAGATATACTGTATCTAATAACACACCACACATAGTCACTAACTTGTAAGACTAATCAAAGTTTAATTTAGTAACTGAGCAGTTTCATTGGGTTATAATTGTCACGTGCAACAATCACGTGGACATTATGATCCAATGAAACTGCTCAGTTACTAAAGACATCATCATAGTAATCCAATGATACTGGCCAGCTAACATGTCATGTGATCACTATAATCCAATGAGGTTGCTCAAATAACATTAATCTTCCATTTTATATTTTATATCAAGTAATGTATGCCAATTACATTATATAAAATCAATTTCTAATAATCAGTACCCGTCTTTAAGCCTTCCTGTGTAAATCACCTAATAAACAAAAATTGTTTCATAAAAATCCATTCAGCCGTTCTTGCATTATGAGTGTACACATTCATGAAGGAATTTCAGATTTATATGTAGAGATAAAATGGTAATTCTAAAATAACTGTTTATAAACATTTCAATTTTTTATAATAATAAACAGGAATGCTATAATTATTAATACATACAAGAATATTTATATATTAAAATGAATTCAGAAAATCAACAAATTATTAGTAATTAGCATGGATATATTGAATATAATATATACTGGATTGATTGCAATGATGGTCAGTTGCCAGAAAAAACAAAGCTATTGACAGCCATACTGCCATATGGACCATTTTGAGCTAGGTTGTTTGCTGTATACATTTCTTGTTATTTGTAGCATGTTATATCTGTTTTATTGCATTATAGGTATATATTGCATAGCATATGGATTTAAGAGTGAGCAAAGACCAGGGATAGTTACAGCTTTCATAGGTGAGGAAATATTATATTTTATTATTTTCAATTTTGGTTTGATAAAATCCTCCGATATATTAATCCGACATAATTTGTCTGTATATAAATAGGTATCCTCATAATCTGCTGAAATTCTTTCTAAATGAATTATTGCTATGTTTGATTCCATGTCAATTAGAAATAAAATTTCCTATAATGCAAATCTTGGTAAAAGTATGGTTATATTGACTTGGGAGATATAGTTGATGTTGACCTTGAAGGATTAGCTACAAAAGCTTTGGTATTTATGATAGTATTATTAAATGGTAATTTTAAATAACCTATACTTTTTTATTAGTAATGTATCAGCCAATTGCCAGACACAAATTATATATAAAAGTATGTTTGGAAAAGTTGAGTGAGGTAGGAATTACCATACATTCTCTCACTTGTGATAGTATAAATATCTGGGGTCCAGAAAAGTCGCCTCCTGCATTTCGTCTCCGACAATTCGCCCCCTGTAGATAATGAATAGGCTACAAAATTGCAAATATAGTCACCCCCTGTAGATAATGAATAGGCTACAAAATTGCAAATATAGTCAACTCGGGATATTTGGAATTTTTATTGAAATTCCAGTCCCTTTAATGGATATTCGATGTTAATGGTCTGCAACTGTTTACAAATTAAACCTAATTAATTAGCAAAAATTAAAAAAAGTGAAATCTCGCTTAATTTTCATTTAAATTTTTTGATAATTTTACAATTAAATACGTTTTTATTGTCTTTCTAAAGATGTAAAAAATTTTATTGCTCAAACTCTCCTATGTAAAAAATTTTTCTGAATTTTATTTTTCATAACGTTTCATTCATTATAAGAGATTGGAGAAATCATGATTTTCTATATGAAATCTTAACCACCCAACGAAATGTTTGACATATTTTGATAGTGGCATGTCATGAATAAAATAAGGTATGAATGAAGAAAATTAGATAATATTTTTAAAAAATATTATTGATAAAAAAAAACTCAGTACAGTATGCAAGTAGTTCAGTCAAATAAATTTATATTTTATTATTTAAACTTTTTTGAAAATATATTCAATTTTATAAGTTTCTAATATCAGTTTTTGCTATTTAAGTGTAATGCTTTCCGGATTATTTTTTTTTGGTCGGTTACACATTAATTATTGATAAATTGGCATAATTTGATATATTTATTATAGGAAAGAGTAAAATACCTGAGCTCAGGCCGGACTCTGCATTTGCAGAGTCATTAGAACCATTAAGTTAAATTTAATTTAATTTTTAAATGGTAATTTTTTGAAAATATCGAGTTTGCAAGTAGCCTACTCAAAGTACAGGTCTATTATATGGACAACCTAAAATCGTCGATTCGTTACGTTTTAACGAATTGACATCTGTAGTTCAGTTTTTAGTTTATCTCCTAACTTAAAATGCAGAATGAACTAATGCATATCAAAAGAATAGTCAAACTTTTTCAAAATCATATTCTGATTGATTGCCTTAGAAGTATTGCATACAAATTCGAGTTTTAAACAATAATAATGTGCATTTATTATATTAAACCAAAATAAATTAGAATCATTACTGGTATATTATAAGCAATTTTGTAGCCTATTCATTATCTACAGGGGGCGAAATGTGCTCAGGGCGAATTGTCGGAGCGAAATGCAGGGAACGACTTTTCCGTAAACCAAATATCCAGACTTTAAATCAATTGGGAAGGAAATTTTGAGTGTACAAAATCTTGACTCACTTAAATTATCATTTAAACATCTTTTGACTGGAACAGATGATGTGTTTTTAAATCCATGTCACATGTTGAAATTGGCAAGAAATACACTAGCAGATAGTGGAATGATAACTTCAAAAATAGGTGACGTTAAATGAAAATATATAGTTAAATTAAATAGACTGCAAAAGCAAGAACAATTAAAGTTTTCAAACAAACTATCAGGAGTTCATGTAAACAATCAATAAGAATGGAAAATAAAAATTATTTGGATGATATATTTGAACAATCTCTCAGATATTACTATATTTTATCCATAAATTGTTCAGCAATTATGCTCCATCCAAGAAAAACATTTGTTGATCTGCATGAAAAACTCAATAGGGAAAATAATTGAGATCAGATTACATTCATATGCAAAACATTTAACCTTGCTGATGAAGGGCAATGAAGTATCTGTGAGACAGAAATTTAATAAAACAATTCTTTTCAGTAATATATAAAGAAAACCTTATTAAAATTTAAAGTTCATACAATAAATATCAAATAACAGCCAATAATCCTATCTTTACTAAATTTAAAATAATGTTAACATAGTAATGATAGGATTATTGGCTATTATTTGATATTAATAGTGTAATTATTCCCGTGTTTATTGTTTGATTATAATCTTTGTCAAAAAATAAACTTTTATTCACTCTCTTCATTTGTGTTTGTTATTTTTTCATAACTTCACATTTTCTTTAGCATAAAATAACGTGCAATATTGCCTTTTATATTTTATTTTTTAATAATTGACCTTTAATGGCCTTTAAATCATTAATAATTCATCTTCATTGGGCTTGGACATTAAGCGATTAGGAAAATATGAAATTTGGAGTATTTTTCACACTTTATTCGAAATTATCGAAAATGTGTATTTATAAAAAATAATAATAAAAAAAATGGTTTAATACTCCATATTGGAGTACTAAGCCATTAACTTTTAATTATTAGGATCTGGTCATCACACCTACTAAAATAAATGGGATAGTCTGGACACCAAAACAAAATCAATATGCTATATCACTAAATATAAGTTCTCAAAAGTATTCATCCAGCAACATGGCAGACAGCATTGTTTTTCTAATAATAAGCAGTCAATCCAGTATTTATTATATATCCATGATAATTAGTACTCAACAAAAAGTTCACAATTGGGAAGTTGATCGTTCTAATATTAGTTATCAACCTCTCAGTTATGAATTTCTGCACATACAAACATGCAAGTGTATTTTCAAATTTATAAAAATTCAATTGTAGAAAATTTTAAAAATTACAATAGCAAAATAGTTTAGCAGCAAATGCATGAATACATTGCAAAACTACAAAATTATTTAACATATTAGGACAGCACTTTAAAATGCTAGAGATTCCACCAAAAATCTTCAAATTATAATCAAATATTTATGTTTGAATCGAGAAATGATATATTATACTTTTAATTGATTCAATCAATAACAGATTGAGTATACTGTATATTGTATTTTACAACCCAATGCTCTTCAAATCTCTGAACTGAATATAAATTTCAAATTACACATCAAGTGGTATATGGTATTTTTGCTACTATAACGGCAATTAGAATTGTATCTTTTTTTTAACTACAATATATTTAAGCATTTTTGTCTGAGTTTTACATGGTATTCATTTGTTTTCTCGTCATATTGGATCGTTTTATTGTTGTTATAATTGTGTTGACACCATCGTTGGTTGACACTGACAGTCATAACACTTTAAAACGATTTATATAAGTGCAATTCTGTTCTAATTATTGTTGAAACTTTTTCGTACGATAATAGCGTCAATATTTTGTATGTCGTATCTTTTTTTTTAAATTCATGTTTATAAATATTAATATTTCTTACCATTCAATTCGACTCTGTTGTCATGCGTAAAACAATCAATCAGCGCCACGTCGTGATACGATTAGACAATAATATTTTTTTTTTAACTGTTTTCACAAAATAATTATATTAATGATCTATCTTAATAAAAATATTGTAATCAAATAAAATATTTAATCTTTTGTAAGTAATATCTATAATAAAGTTTTCATTTATAAAAATAGAAACTTTTATAACGTTTTAAGCTAGATAATAACCTGGCTTTGGAATTTTTTCCTGAGCCACGTGATACACTTCGATAAGGATTAAGAATCGAATCCCACATACTATAGTCTATTTCAAGATAGCCTGACAGCACAGAGTAATCTGTGCCTGACAGTAAATCACTACCATTGTTGTGAGTATTTCTGCACAAAGGAAAATAGTCCCTATTAGTTAAATTTAATATTAATATTTTAAAAATATAAAAATGATATATTATCTATAATTTGTTTTTTTTTTCGAAAATAAAATATCGAAATATTAAATTATTGAGATTATTTTAAAATATATATTTTATAATCACGTGACAAAATTTAACGAAATATTGTTATCATTATAGACAATGTTGTTATTTACAAATCGCGTATGAATACAGTGATAACTTTAGTGGCTCGGCTATCAGGTTATCTTGAAACAGACTATAATTCTCAAAAGTTTCAAGAATCAGAATATGGCTCGTAATTCATCTTTCGGCAACCGCATGCGAATCTGAGCAGTCCGTGCAATGAGCCTGCTGCTTATTAGTTATAAAATGGCATAAAACGAAATTAGGATCTCTTGGAACGAATTTTATTTTGATGAGGAAGCATCGTAATATATAAGCATTTCGATTTCATTTTATCGCCTAAATTTAAGCTTTTGAAGAAGAACAATCTTAATTCTAAACATTTTATGCATCTATTTTCATATTACGCGATTAGCGAGAATTTATTCTAAAAAAAATGTCTATCCGACAACACATTCTTGAAAACGAATTCATTGCAGTAACGTGCTGTATTTTCTAATATTTTCTTGTTATATGTATATAACAAACCATCGAAAATATATGTAAATAGTAAAAGCTATATATACTCGCTATACTTAGCATAATTCTTTTTGATTCGACTTAAATAACTGACAATTCAATATTTTTTTTTTAGTACATACATTCAAAAGTATTGAGTAATGTAACTACCAATGAAATTTTATGTTACCCGATAAATGATACATCATCACGACATAATAATGGCCCAAAATAGCATCGATATATGATGTCACAAACATATACCAATATACAGAGCCGGATTTGCATTTTTGAGGGCCCTAAGACGAGCAAGTCTTTGGGGCCCCTAAAAATTCAAATCAGCTATGTCTAATTTTAAAGGCTCCTTATAACTTATAAGGAATGATGGGGTCAACCGGATGGTTGAAGGATGGGGTTCAACGGGCCGGGCCCGGCCCCTCCTGAAAAACTGGAGGTGTGGGACCCGGATTTGAACCCGGATCCTCCAGGGTGGTAAGCCAAAGCTTTACCACGCGGCCATCCGGCCGACCCGGGGCCCTAGGACATGGCCTAGTCGGCCTATAGGTAAATCCGGCCCTGCCAATATACGTCGTAACAATTATAAACTGTTATGTACCAAAAATTCCCTGGGGTAATGCGGAACATCTGGCTACTATATCTGCCATGCTGCAGCTTATGTATATGTAATGTAAACTAATGAATTGCCGACATCCTTACATTATATTTCTTAAAATAAATAATCTTCAATGTGTCTATTTTCTTATACAATATACAGATATCACTGAATATAATTTTGTTCTGTAGTGTTGAATTAATTAACACAAATCAAAACATTTATATCTCAATTATTTAAGTAAGCTTGTCAAAAATGACAGTTTAAAAAAGTTCAAGAAACTACAAATTTGGCAAACTATCAACCATTATATTACAGTAATGTCAAATCATAGTTTCGTCGAATGTATAATCCATTTTGAAGTGTTTTCAGACTCAAGCATTCTTGATATGTGTTGGATATTTAATTTAATTTTTCATTCTTCCTTATTTTACAATGATGATGTATTTCTTTATTTTGCCATTATATTCTTTCTTTATGTTATTTCGTTATAATCTTCAAAACTAACTTCATTCTTCCTTATTTTACAATGATGATGTATTACTTTATTTTGCCATTATATTCTTTCTTTATGTTATTTCGTTATAATCTTCAAAACTAACAGTAAATTAAAAACAATATAAACAAAAAATTGCTTCTAGGCTAAAGTGACCAGATGTCCCGGATTATACGGGACTGTCCCGGATTGGACATGTAACCTTTTTAACATTTTCGTAACAGCAAAGTTGCCGTTTCTTCTACTTTATACTAAATGACGCTACTGTTATTAACTGGTAACCAATGTTTCTATTTATTATGCTGATAAGTATTGAAGATGATAAAAATATTATTATGGAGGTTGTTACTGAAACAACTGATTTAAAATTCAAATTAAAAGAAAAATGTAACCGAGCATAGAAACGTTGAAATCAATATTACAAGGTAAATGCAATTTTTGCAATTCTTCTGAAGAATTTTATATTATTTCAAGTAATGAAGATTCATTAAAAATTTCACTCTGCGAAAAAATACATATAAATAATGTAATTATTTAATATTATTCGTTATATCGATGGTTATATCTATATAGACCGTAGTTATTTTTGATATTTTCTGAATTGAGATTTATTTTCTGTGTAGTTAAGTTTTTATTATGAATGTTTTTTTTTATTAATTTATCGGAAGTGTATATATATATATTTGTAATTTTTATATTAATAAACACACAAAAAGATAGATCCAAGACATTTTAATGACACACGACTAAATAAACTAAGAAAATGGTGTCTTCATGAACGTGTTAAGTATTTTTTATAATTGTTATTTGGATATGTCCCGCATTCCAACATAAAATATCTGGTCACTTTATTCTAGGCGAATACAGCAAATAAATTCTATCCGCCATAATTTTAGACATGGCTATTTTGGTTTTCAGAGGCATGCTGGAGAGAAAATATATCAAAAAAAAAAAAAAATGAAGCTTTATTATAAAACTATGAATAATATTTTAGAATGAAATTTCAAATAAAATTAAGGGCTTTTTCAAATCAGTTCCAAGTAATTTTTATTTTAATAGATCATTCCCAAAATGGAAATTTAATATTTTTATACTGTAATATATTTACACCTGAAATAAGATATTACTCATAATATGTAAATTTTACTGGTAGTTGGCAGGATGAGTTAAATTCTTTACATTTGAAAAACAGTACAGTAAGAAAGCGCCTATACAAGCCAAAGGTTAGGTTAGCTTGGTTAAGCCACCATATCCTTGTGGGATAGCAGTTTTTTGATAATTTATTTAAGTTTAAAAAATGCTACATATATATTTTTTATTCACTGTCCCGTTTCACCTATCCTCATTATTGACGTATTAAAATGATTTCATTTAACACTGTTTCATTTAGCGCTTTGTTTCCTTCTGTATCTAGCAGCGGCCACTTATAGAGCCCATCACAGACTGTCCAACACCCATGATGGGGTCAACCGAATGGTTGAAGGATGGGTTTCAGCAGGCCGGGCCCGGACCTCTCCTGAAAAACTGGAGGTATGAGACCCGGATCATCCGGGGTAGTAAGCCACAGCTGTACCATGCGGGCGGCCGGATGGCCGAGTGATAACGCGTTTGCGTACCACGCTGGAGGACCCGGGTTCGCGTCCCGGGTCTGGTCCCGGATTTAGACTGTCCAACACCCATGATGGGGTCAACCGAATGGTTGAGGGATGGGTTTCAGCAGGCCGGGCCCGGACCTCTCCTGAAAAACAGGAGGTATGGGACCCGGATCATCCGGGGTAGTAAGCCACAGCTGTACCGTGCGGCCATCCGGCCGACATACAAGCCAGAGAGAAGTTACTTTTAATAACGGTTTCTGCTCACTTCTTGCAATCTTACACACTTTTGTGGGGGTCTTATTGACAAAACACTGTGAGCGACGTGGGTAAGCGACGCGTCAGGAGTCCAGAAGTGAAACGAGATATGCGGCAAACAATTGACAACTAAACTATTTATATAACTAAGTAACATATTTTAATATAGTAATAATAATAATAATAAAATTAGAAAACATATAACATGAATCAAAGATAAATAGAATAGAATAAAACTAACGAAAGGTATAAATATAAAATCTGATTCTAACCTTAACGGGGTTTTGAGTATTTTAACGCGCGAGAGACAGACAGAACCCATAAACATACCATGAGAGAGAATTTTTTTTCTTCTTTTTTTTCATTGTTTCCTTAGTTTCTTGAACTGATAATATTTCCTTTCAAAATGATATTTCCTTTAGTTTCTCGAACTGAAGATAAAACATTGACGAATACGAAGATGATGACATCCACTCAAACATAGACATAGTTGAAGAGAAGTGAAGAAGAGATGAGCTGAACCACAGCCAGCTAGCTACAACCAGAGCCAGAGTCAACTCAACTAAAATTCTGTACAAACCGCTGAAAATCCTCTCTTTCCCTTCTCACTCCTCCTCCTTTAAACTTTCCAATCATGCCAAAGTGAAGAGAAGGTTCAAAATGAAACTAAACTCTTCAAACACTGGAGTAGCTGCCAGCTTGTCTCAGCTCGTCAATTAGTGGCTATTCGAGTCATATATAGGTAGTAAGTAGCAAGCACACTTACATTTCATATTTATTCTAAAAAAATCAAAGTAAATAAAAAAATTTTTATTAACCATTACAATCCAGACTATAGTGAAGCCCTATGCGAGGTATTGCTGTAGTTATATTAAAGAATAAGTACATAAGTTGCCTACCATCTTTGAGGATCTGAATTCAATTTCAAGTTTCACACCTTCAGTTTTTCAGGAAAGATATGGATTCAGGTCCAGCTTGGCTCTATTCATTAACTAAAATTAACCTAAATAAGCTCATAATTCACATGTACATATGATAAATAAAAAAATTAGAAAAAATGCCTGTATCTTTGTATTATAGATGTATCTGCAATGATCAATAATTTTTGTTTTTAGTCTGAATCTCTTATGTAAATAGAGTAGAGTCCTGATTACCTGAGGTAATGTGGACCAGTGGTGACTCAGATAATCAAAAATTCAATATCATGGATGATTTAATAAATTAATATTAAATAAACTGGATTTGAGTACATCAAGATGATATAGATTCTATTATCAGGCTAGACCTGCTTTTTGAATATAATGGTTTTTGTTGTATAATTTAAAAGCGAATTGTTGTTTATTTCATATTAATTTTTTTTATTTTTGTAATAAAATAGTTGTAAATAAAATTGAAAATGTTTTATTGTAAAATTTGAATCATTTCTTATTTTACTTACAACTGTTTTATTATTAAAATTATAAAAATTAAAAAATTCACCTTGAATAATTCGGAAGTTTGGTTAACAAAATTTAGTTAATCAGAATTCTATTGTACAGATCTATGTAAGTTAGAGATTGCCTATATTTTATTACAACATCCATAAAATAATCTACTTAATTTATTTATAATTATAAATAGATATTATTGTATAAATTAGATTAATAAATATAATTTTTAATATATTTAGATTATATTGGATCACCAACAAGTCCTGTACAGCAGCATCATTATAGTGATATCAATTTTCTTCAAAGTACTATTTATACAATAGTGAGTTGTGCAATTGCTTTTATTTTTATTACAACTATAATGGTTGTGGCAATATGCCGTATCCATATGCGTCGTTCTGTCATGTCTCTTTCTTCTCAAAGAAATCGAATGGGAAATAATAGGAGACTTCTCAGGTGGCCTTGGTATTTGGGTAGATTGCATCGAAGAGGAAATGTATGTATATTTTTTATTTATAATTAAATTTTATTTTGTTTGTATTAATTAGAATATAATTTCAGAAATATATTCGAATTTTTAATTTCAGGAAAATTCAGAGAATCCTTGGCAAACAAGATGTCAAATAATGTACCCTAATTTAGAAAATGAAGAAACTTTGTTAGATAATCATCAGTATCGCACCCAGGTTCCTTATTCATGTTCACTTTCTACTCATGGCAGCTTCATTGTTACATATAGCAATTCAGATGGTGTCCAGTTAGTAGAACATTTACCGAAACCACCACCTTATTCAGAATCTTCCAATTCAGCAATGCATTTATCGTCATTTTCAACAAATGGTATTCCTCCACCACCTTATCGTAGTGTGGAAGATTTACCTACAATTGGTGGATCACAATCAACTCTAAGTCCTCCAGAAATTAATTCTATGGGAAATGATCAGGTTATTGTTATTCATATGACATCATCCAATGTTCCATCTCTAAGGTTAGAAGAACCACTTTAATGCCAATAATATAATGTTGCCTTAAATATTATTCTATCATAAATCATATTATAGTTTTTATATAATAGTATATAGGTTTTGTAAAAGAAAATATATGAAACAGCTTCCATATTTTAATAGAGAGGGGGAAAAATATTGTAATTATTATAAAAATATTTAATACATCTCGTTCATTATTTATTATATCTTAGATCTGATTTAGAATGTTATGTTTAGAATTTTTCTATTAGTGTTTAGTTTATAACAGAACTTTCAAATTATGAAAGCATCAGCTGTATAATAGCTTTTAAAGAAAATATTATCTGCATTCACAATTTATTCACTTTGTGAGAAGTAAAATGGTTGCATTATTGAAAGTTGCCAACTTAATTGCTATATTTGGTAATTAGTTAGTTCTAATTCTTTTTTGTGCCATTGTTAATTATTACTATATTAATAAATATGCACATATTTGATGAAATATTAGTTTGATATTATGCTTATAACATTATGCACAGTATTAAAATTTTTTGTACAAAAAAGCATAAAACATATTATAATTTCAGTTAATAATAGTATATAAACACTCTTTAATCCATCATTTCACAATTTGCCATTCTTTATAATATAAAACTTTTTAATATACATCTGAAAACAATGAAATCAGGAAAGTCAGTCTAAATCTACACAAATGGAAGGAAGAGAGAGAGAATTCTTTTACAGATGTAACTTTTGTAGAATAATCATACTTCTAGAAAAACTGAACTGTTTTCAGTCTTTAGCATTTCACAATTTGGGCTTATATTGGAATTTATTATTATGGAAATATATATTATTTTTATAATATATATTTTAGAAATATATTCTATAACAAAACATAGTTTGTTCGTTTTAAAAAATAACTTGCAAAGTTTATCTTGTCCATCTAGTCACAAATTCTTATATTTTTGACAATAGTGTATGATTGGAATCAATAATCCAACATATCTTGATCTCAAGAGTGATAAAGAAAATTTACTATATTACAAACATTAGATAAGTATTTCTATGCAATTCAAATTTACTTTCACAATTAAAATTTTATAAGATCTTTGTTAAATTTACTTAAATATTGATTTATATTTATCATCAGTATTTGTCTATTTTTTAAACTTTATTTTGTTATTTAAATGAAGTTGTTTAATGTTTAGCATGTTTTTTCATTCTTTTTTTTTATTTGAATGTAGTAATAAATGTGCATTGCAAATTTATTCATTTATTGTTTGATAGATTTGATGGTAAAATATTTCATTAAACATACTGCTATAGCCTTCTGATTTTAAATACAGGTAATAAGTAATTGCATTTAAATAAATGCTAAATAAATAACTGTATTTATTTATGTAAAATTATCTTTTAATATAGCATAAGATGATGATGTAGCATCATAAGATTTTATTTTTTTTTTGCTTATCATTAAGTTCATCATTCTTTTGAAATTTAATACCATTTATACATATGAATATCTTGTGCCAAGCATATATTTGTCTTTACAGTATTTATTCATATATAATACTATTCACTAAACTTGACTGTGCCATTTTCTCCTCTAAAATAATTTTTTAAATTATAATATAATGTCTTAGATTGAATACTTGAGAAAAATTTTGATTGCGCTAGTGAAAGTTGAATAATATTAAAACGTAATATCATTTTAGTTTGCTGTGCAATTCTGCTATTTCATAGGTTAAGATAAAAAGTTTATTTTATTTATATTTAATTTTTATTTTGTATACAAGCTATTCCTAAAAATCACAAATGTTATCAAAACAATGTAAAAAGTCCATATAAAAATAAGTCAAAAAATTTAATAGTCCTATTATTCTCATGATAACTATGATAAATAGTGATTTGAAAACAACTGAAACAAAACAAACTACAGTATATATTAATAACAATACTGTGCAGGCTAATGGGATAATCTGAATAGTTTGAAATAACCCATAATTTTGCTCTTTTGAAAGGTTATAAAAGTATATGATCTATATTTTTATACCTTGTATTATCTTGAAAATAAAACATTTCTGGATCGGTGCTTATATGAACTTTTTACTTTGTTTTGATGATTGTGATTTAAATTTGGCCAGACTTTTTGGGAACATTTTACAGGGTAAGAAAAATTTTGTCGTAAAATTTTGTACATTGATAGGGGACCTTGAAACTGATAGATATACTGATAGGGTTTTCGAGTTATAACCCTTTAAAGCTAGCCAATCACCATTGATTACATAAAGCATCACGACATGTCGAGTTGCGAAGACATATCGCATTGCGTCACTTTCCTGCTGGCTTCCAGGTTAGTAAGAAGATGAGCAACGCAATGTGATACTTAGTGGCAACAGGACGCATCGTGACACTTTGTAAAGTAGATGGTGATTGGCTAGCTTTAAAGGGTTATAACTCAAAAGGTGCCATTTAGACCATATGTTCATTAGACATTTTCGATTTGTTTTGAGGTCCCCTGTCAGTACACAAAATATTATAATAGTTTTTCTTCACCCTGTGGATAGTAAAATTTAAGAATTTTTTTGTATACATTTCTGGTTTCAGATTCGTTCTAGACAAATAAACAAATATTGTAAGATTAACTCATTGGCTTATATTTTTCCAATATAACTTTGTCAGTACACAAAATATTATAATAGTTTTTCTTCACCCTGTGGATAGTAAAATTTAAGAATTTTTTTGTATACATTTCTGGTTTCAGATTCATTCTAGTAAGACAAATAAACAAATATTGTAAGATTAACTCATTGGCTTATATTTTTCCAATATAACTTTTCTTAGTAAATATATAGCATAACATAAGCACAGTAACTCTCCAATTTGTAAATTTAATTCTATATAAATAATAATGATGTGTAGAAAAAATAAATTGTTGTATTTAAATATATATTGCAGTACTGTATTCAGTGATCCCTTTGAGTGCCACAGATGTTTTGAAATTAAGCCTGATTAATATGCAAAAAATAAAATTCAAGAAGCTGAAAGTGATGATACAGATATATCATGATGTTAAGATTGAAATTGTGATCAAGTTTTTTAAAAAATATAGTTCAAATATTGTGATGGATGGTACTAAAGAGAACAATGATAATATTGAGGATAATAATGATCATATCAATAATAAATCTGAAGTTGAATAATACTAAAATAATAATCCAATACCTTTATCTATCTATTTTTTGGATTTTATTTTTATTGAATTTTAATTTTATTGTATTAACAATAAATTATTAAAAGTTTTTTTCTTAAATTTACCAAAATTATGCTGCATTTTTCATGTCATGACATCTTACAAACCTATAAAGTAAGTAAATTCAAAATTTATTAGTTTGTTATCACATCAGTTAAGCAAACTTTTTATGTATTGTTTCTACATTGATAAAAAGAAATTTATCATTGAAATAAGCAGCAAAGTCAGCAGTACAGCCATTTTTGACATCTCTTGATAAAAGCTTGAAATTTAAATATTTTGCTAAATAATTTGGAATTTTACCACCCCATAATGGTAAATGTTAGGATTTACTGGTCTTTGAACTTTTATAGTAACATGTACATAAAGTATACCATATATCAGGGGTGTTCAACCCGTCGATTGCGGATCGATTTTTGGTCAATCTCTAGTTTATTCCTTTCAAGTTGATTCCTCCTTACAAATTTAATTAAAACTGAAAACATGATAATTTATTTATCATTATTTTGTATTATTTTTTAATTCTCTTTAAGTTATGAAATGAATAATTTTCTTATCATTTGGAAGTATACACGTGAAAAGTTTCCCATATTAATTGATATTGCGCAAAAAATTCTGTTGTGTTTCGGGTCAACGTACTTGTCAAAATCCGCTTTTTCAAATATGAACATCATAAAAAATAAAGAAACCAAATTACAAATGATCATTTGAATGATTGTCTGTGATTGGCCACTTCTTCTTATCAACTGACTATGAAAATATTGCGAGCTCCAAACAATGCCAAATTTCACATTTATTTTTTTTTAATTAACCAGCATTTCCTTAATTTATGAGCTTGTAAACAATCTGCTGTTTTTTCTAACTTTGGTTTTCCAAAATAGAGAAACAAATATTTTATTTCAATATATTCGGGTTTTCCAAAATAGAGAAATAAATATTTTATTCCAATATATTTGTTTTATTTGTCGTATTAAAATAATTAAAAGTGATAAATAAATTTTTAAAGATACAAACAAAGTTTTTAGGACTGGGAGAATGAGTCCTCCGTTAATTGGGTATTATGTCCTCTGCATAATAAGTGAGCACATTTAACTGCATAGTTGTATGTTATCAAATATCAAGTTGGGAGAACGTTATATATATATATATAAGAGAGTAGATTGCCGAATAACTTAGTATAGAAAAGTAGCTCGTATAGTAAAAAAATTATGTCCTCCGCATTATGGTGTTATGGTATGGTAATACTATACCATAATACCATAATACATTATGGTATTATGTCCTCCGCATAATAAGTGAGCACATTTAACTGCATAGTTGTATGTTATCAAAAATCAAGTTGGGAGAACGTTACATATATATATATAAGTAGCCATATATTTTCTATTTATAGAAATTCATCAATTTTCTCGACTTGATAAAATTAATTAATTTAATAGTTAACATCAAAGTACTAAGGTTTCCATATATTAAATTAGCAGTATATAATGAAAATATTAAAATAGATTTAATTTTTATATATAAAATATATATTTTAAATTTGATATCAAATTAATCACCTATATCAAAGTACTTAGGATTATTAAAAATACATTTCATTTTTGTAAAATAATAATAGTTAGAATTTAACTTATAACGCTTCAGCTCTGAGCAGGGAGTAAACATACACGTTTATACTAACACTAACTTTATTAAAAATATATCACTTTTGGCTCTATCGAGTCCTCTTCAGTATTTAAGAACATTTGATTAATACTAAATATAAAAAATCGGTTTGAATATTAATACTAAATATAAAAAATCAAACTGATAGTTAAAAATTTGTTTGAATTTTAGAATAATAGAACTAGAATCTGTTTTATAAAACCAATTTTTTATATTTAATATTAATCGAATGTTCTTAAATACTGAAGAGGGCTCGATAGAGCCAAAAGTGCTATATTTTTAATAAAGTTAGTGTTAGTATAAACGTGTGTGTTTACTCCCTGCTCAAAGAGCTGAAGCACTATAAAGTTAAAAGTACTGAGCAGTGTAATAATATGACAGATTCAGTTAGAATTTATTTAGAAAAGTTAAATTAAATTTAATTATTACCTATAAAGTTAAAAGTACTGAGCAGTGTGATAATATGACAGATTCAGTTAGAATTTATTTAGAAAAGTTAAATTAAATTTAATTATTAATTTTATTCCATGACTTTTATATTAATTCTTTGTCAACTTAATATTTTAGTTATTTTTTTATCAATACTATATCTCATATTCTACTTAAAAGATGTATAGTTCGTAAATAAAATATATAATTGGTTGTAAACTGATCTAGAAAGAAACATGTGAAAATAAAAATTATTATGTAATTATGATGGTTTAAATTGGAAATTATTAAAAATAATTTTACTGTGAGTAAAAATTGGGTTTTGAAACATTCATAAATTATAATGTCAAATATTGAACTTACTTTAAATTTAAAATTCCTTATAAACTCATTTATAGTATATCGCAATTTGTGATACCTAAGATATTATCTTGGTTTAAAAACTGGCACAAATAACAATAAAATATGTCTAATATCTGTATTATTTCAAACTAAATAAATATATTTCTCAGTGTATGAACTTTCAATCTAAGTAACTCTATAAATGTCTACTACTATTCAGTTCTTTGTGAAAGCAAAAAATTATTTCATCATCATTTAATTATCCACAGAAATTTGTTTAAATCAATGATTTATTTTACTCTATATATAATAATAATTTATAATCTCTTATATTTCAATAAATTTTTCTTGCATTACCCATTCCTCAACTTGTTTTCGTAAAAAATTATTTGAGTGCTTATCATTATTTTAGTTATATGAATAATTGATTATTCTTATGGTTTAATTGTCAGATAAATTTTTATATCAAATTTACTGTATTAAACCATTGATTTTAAGATAAAATTCACTTCCTCTTTCAATAGAAGATCCAGGATCAAATCTGGTGCTTGGCATATACTTAATGAGTATCCATAATGTACTTAATGCATTTTTCAATGATTTTGCAATTGTATAAACTTGCAAATTACTAGAAATGTAAATTTCTGATGTATTTTATTCATATATAAATTTGTTCTATGACAATATTTTGCCATTTAATTGGAATATCCTAAATCTAGCCGATGTATCTTTAAATAAGTGAATTATTTTGTTTGTTAATTTTATTAAAACAATAATAAAATTCCTAAGTAATAAATTTTTAACAGAGAATTAAAATATTAATACTAATTTCCAGAAAATTGGATTTATTTTTACAAATAATTTAGCAGAATGAAGTTTTTTGAAAGTCCAGTGTATTATTATAATAAAATTTATAACTATTTAAATCTCATGTTACTGAAATTTAATATCGAAAAATAACAATTGATCAAACTAAAGGAGATTTTAAAAGAAAGTTTTATGTAATATTAAATATCTAAATTCAAAGCTTAAAAACAATTTTAAATGTAATTAAAATTGCTTTTAAATAATATCTTAAAATATCACAACAAAAATATTTCCTTAATTAAAATTTCTCTTATTAAAGCCAAAAAAAAGCCCCTCTGATATTTTGAAGTTTAAAATGATTTCTTGACTTTTTAAATCATCAGCCCTCCTCTTCAAATATGATGGCATCAAGCCTTTACAAATTGAGAAAAGAATATGTTATAAAATAAATGTAAACCAAGCACATTCTACTTGGAATTTTCTAAACATTATATTTTTAATAAATATAATAACAGAATCATTTAAAGTATAAAACTAAAAATAATCTCAATATAATTAGTCTTATATACATTTTATAATAGATAGAGTAATTAAATTATATATAAATTATGCAACAAATCAGAAAAATCTAAATGTCCGTATTATAAAAATATTAAAACAAACCATAATGAAGTAGCCACAGCTGTTAAAGAACATCTCATTTTGTTGATAATCATTAATTAGAATATATAGCTGATTCCTCTTTAAATATCAAATGTTAGGGTGCATGTCCATCTGAGAGAGAGACTATTGCGAGAGAGACTATTGCGAGAGAGACTATTGCGAGAGAGACTCGAGAGGGAATTTCACAAATGGACACACCCCTGAGAGTAGCTTTCAGGGGTGTATCAATTTGCGAAATTCCCTCTCGAGAGTCTCTCATGACAGTTTTTCTCTCAGATGGACACGCACCCTTAGATACTGAAGATAGAACTTGAAATAATAAAAATAGAAATTTTGATGTATTTATATATTATTTCTTGTCCTTTATAGAATTGAACAATATTGTTTTATTCAACATATTGCTATAAGCAAATTAACAAAATAAGAGCAGAGAACAATAAAACCTTTTGACTTTTTCTTGGACAGAGCAGTGTTATTCACAAATTATTATTGTACTGAAAAGTACATTTTTAAAGTTGAGTAGTTTAGAAGAATCTACACAATTAGCACTTTCATTTGAGCTTTCATAATTGAAAATCCATTCAGCCAAATTTTTAAAAACCATTGCCACAAAATATTTATTAATGTATAGATTATCTCTTTGCATTTTTATCATTTATAAAAATCTTGCATGCATGATGTTGTTTTTATACAGGGTGAGTTTTTTATCTTGAGACAACGAAATATCTTAATTGGATCTCATTATTTTGGAAAAAGTTGTAGACAAAAGTTGTTGGGTTTTGAAGGGGGCAATCAATTGAATTAAACGGAAACACATATTTTTTAATCCCATTTTCAATGCATTTTTCAACAAATGCATTGAAGTGGAAGGGCATCGTTTTGAACATTTGTTATAAAATGTTTCCCCAAAACCAATAAATCAAGCAACGGTGAGAAGTAAAGTGATGCACCGAAAACAACCAACCCTGATAGTGAGAGGCGAGGGGATTCATTGAAATCAAGCACCCCAAAGGGAGCAGAAAACTACTACGTCCACGTTGATACTCCTGGGTAATGCTAAAAGTAGTGAATGCTTTTAAAGGTCAAAGTAATAAGGTCATTAAAAAATGTGATAAAAATTATGGTTTCCCATTGGAAAAATCTTTTGACCTGTAAATAATCTTGATCTTTGACCTGTAAATAATCTTGATCTTTAACCTAAACCTTAAGGTCAAGGGTATATCCGATTGAGAAATTTTCTGCTCTTTCCATTGTCAATTTTTTAATAAGGTCATTAAAAAATGTGATAAAAATTATGGTTTCCCATTGGAAAAATCTTTTGACCTGCAAATAATCTTGATCTTTGACCTAAACCTTAAGGTCAAGGGTATATCCGATAGTGAAATTTTCCACTCTTTCCATTGCTGGGATCAAAAGTAGGTCTTCCCATTTAAAAAAACTGACTTGACCCTCAAATGACATGACATTGAAGGTCAAGGTCAGGTTTAAGGTCACCAAGCCCCTTCAAAACCCAACAACTTTTGTCTACAACTTTTTCCGAATTAATGAGATCCAATTAAGATATTTCGTTGTCTCAAGATAAAAAACTCATCTGTACATATGAAGCCCCTAGAATCATATGAAATGCAAATAATAACTCTTCATATAATTACTCATTTAGTCTCTATTATATAAATGTTCTCTCCTAATGAATTGAATTTTGTAGATATCTGATTAGGAATTAAGGAACATCAATTGGACATCTATAATAAAAAAACTCACAATAATCCCTTAGCTATACAGATATTCTTTGATTTAAAAATTTTCGCATTAATCAAGCTTACTAATCTGTATTAGTTTTTCAATTTGTGAAGATAATTTACAAAAAGACTATTTTATCATTGATTAATCTATTATAATATGTTTAAACCAATTGTTAAATATTGTTACGAATTTGAGATTATAAGTTATTATATATAATAAATTATTCTTGAATACTTACTCCTCAAATTATTTCAGCGAAAAAGAATTCTATTATTCAAGGTCTTATTTCTAATTTAATGATATGAATAATAGTTGATATTTTTTAATGATTTTCCTGCTTATTCCCTTCACTGATTGACTTAAGACCAATATCCACTCTGGTTAAATCTAATCAATCTAATTCTTTAAATAAATAAATCATTTTGTCTCTGAATTTTGGTAAAATAATTATTATAATAAAATCCATAATTAATGTGTTTTTATAAATAATATAGCAGACTCTTGCTTATCCAGGTTGCAGATTTATCTGAAACACGAAAGTGATATTTAATTGTAGATTTTTAATTTAGACATTCCCATCTGAAAGATTTTAAAAATGTCCCACATTTATTATATATAAAATAATTGACAGTAAAAATCCGAATCAAAATCACAAATATTAAATTAAGTTCTTGCTACAAGTAAAACAATTTCTTTTCCTTTTTCAATAAATAATAAGAGTATTTTTTGAGTATTTTACAGATTATCCGGAGTAATTCATTTCCCGGTTATGTTGATTAATTGGGAGTATACTGTGCGTGTTTTATTTTTATAAATTCTAACTTTCAGATAATTAGATTTATTATTTAAACAATTTATTAGTTTAAAATTTTTTTTAGAATTATATAAATTTAAGACAATATCTGATGAAAATTTTTGTACTTTTAAAAGAAAATACACAATGAATAATATATGTTATATATATATATGTATATATGTATGTATATAGATAGATGCATTAGGCTTAAATTCAAAATTTATTTGGCACTTAGCAATTTGGAAATTCAAAATTGAAAGAAAGAAATAGTTTTTTTCAATTTGCTAAATAGATAACAGATAATAACTATAATCATAAACAAGCACATTTCTAGCTAGAATAAATATTTAAGTTGTAACTTATAATCTGTAGTGCTTCCGATTTTACACATCATTCGTCAACAGATAAAATGTATTTTACATTAGTAATTTATCAATACGTTTTCAGCGCAACAAACAGAATGCTAGTAAGTTGTAACTTATAATCTGTAGTTCTTCCGATTTTACACATCATTCGTCAACAGATGAAATGTATTTTACATTAGTAATTTATCAATACGTTTTCAGCGCAACAAACAGAATGCTAGTCGAATGTTGTTTAAATTAAAATTATTATAACTGTATGGATGGATTTATTATAATATATAAGTTTATGTTTAAACTATTATATTAAATAAAACAGTAAAACACAATAAAATATAAAATAAAATACATTTTGTCTGCCACGATTTTGTAAAGATGAAAGTTGTATAGATTATAAATTACAGCTTAAATTTATTCTATCTAGAAATGTGCTTGTTTATGATTATTGAACTTGGAAAGGTAGAAAGTCTGTAATGTTTTTATTTAGATATAAATAAATTATATAATAATATTTTCTTCCTCGTTGTAGGTAAATGTTATTTGGTCAGCAGATTTATCCGATATATCATAAATTCTGAATTTTCGATGAATTGTATAATGTGTGGCATAAATTTTTGTGTCTTTTAGTTCCTGTCTTAATCTAATAATTTGATCGTTTTGTACTACCTGATTAGAGGTTATTTAAAAGTGTTTTTTGAATGTTTTAAACATCACTAAATAAATTGATAGTAACTTTCTGTAATCCCAGAACTGATCAGAAATTTTCATATTGGAATTATATGAGATATGAGTTTTAATTTTACAAATTTTCGCTGTATGAATAGGTTTCAAGATCTCAGTTAACTTTGTAAATTGAGGGATATCTATACACATATGTTAAATTGATAGGCAAGTAAAATTATAAAAAATGATTGAAATGTAAAGAAGAAAAAGATCATGTATAATAAATCATTGATTATCCATTCTGCAAGCTATTTTGATTGATGTTTTTGGTGAAATTTTAGCCATGCATCATAAAGCCAATTTAATTATGTGGCAGAAGTGTAAATTCAGAGATCATATGAATAAATATCTGGTACATTTATTCATTCAAAATGTTGATGTAGCTCATATGACTTCTATGAAAATTGGAAAGACTTCTATAAAAAATTAAAAACTTATATAGACGTGATTTAATAATATATTGTAAATGTTATATAAAAATAATTTTCAATACAATATTTAATTGAAATATATAAATTCAATAAGGTATACAGTACTTAATTCTTGTATTAAGTATAATTTTAAATTCTTATGTATTACTATTTTGTTTAATTTCAATGATATACTTGCAGTTTGATGTATTAAAGATATATATTCTATGTATGCTTATATATAATTGGCTAAAAGGCTGTGTGAAATTGCTTTAGATCTCATAAAATACAGAATCGATTCTGGGTGCCATATCTATAGATTTTTGTGATGATATCTGGCTCCGACCATTGATCCCCTTTCCTTCAATTCTGCTTCAAATCTCGTTATAGATGCTAGCCAAACAATAGTGGACTTTGAAACAGCCACTCTCATACATAAGTGATTCATTGGAATAATCTATCCTAATATGATGTAAATTGTGTACGCACCATATTTCAATAGTTACGTCGTACCTCCTGCTATACAGGCTTTTATAAAAAAAAAATTTTTAATTTTTCTGTAATGATTAATTTGTGTAAGTAAATTTGATTTACATGATATTGTCAAGAAATTTCTGTATGTTGTTAAAATTTTATATATAAATGATTTCATAACTAGTTTATCAAAAATGTAGCTATGAAAAAGTATAAAATTCTGAATAACACGTTTGATTTATATTAATTTTTTCAATCATATTCTTTTTTCAAATTGTAATAGTTTCTGTTTGAATGGCTTTAAATAATTAAAACCAATCTCTCAGTAAATTAATGTTTACATTTTTCTGCCACAAAGATACTTTTATTTAAATAAATCAAAATCTTTATGGCAGAAAAATAATTTTTTTTGTTACTAAGAGAATGGTTTTAACATTTTAAAGAAATCATCAATTTTTCCATTTAAATGCAAGTAAAACATAAAATTTCTCTATCGGTAGAAGTCGTATTAACAAGAATCTGTTTCATTAAATAATAATAATTTCAGACTTATAGAATTAGTTCATCATGGATTATTATTCTAAATGAATGATATAAATAACTAAGTTTAAATGTTCTATTGAATATTAATTAAATATTAACATTACACAATTAATTTTAAGAATCTATTTAGATTGTTTAGTTTATTTAGGGTAATAAGTGAAAGTGGACAGTCTGAAAATATTGGAATTATTTATTATTACTACTATCTATTAGTTATTTTTTTAATCTTTTGTTCAAGTCTGATTTTGATATTTAAATTGTTTGTCAGACAGAATGAAATACATATAGGTTAAAATAAGTCAGTGGTCTCAAACTCAAATTGTTTTTCCGGGCCGAATGCACAATTCGAAATGAAATGAAGGGCCAAATATTTTTAAACAAAATTATAATGAAAATATTTATTTGTAATTATGAAGTTAAAAGACAGTTTTATTAATGTTAAATTGTGATAATTTTCCGACTGTAACGTGTATTTAAATAAATAAAACTATAAAACATCTTCACGAGCCGAACAAAATTGCTTTGCGGGGCACTAGTTTGAGACCAGTGATATAAGTTATGATATTTGTAAACAATATTATTTGTTAATCTAAATATTGGTTTATATTTTACAAATATACAAAAGAAAATCTAATACCGAATTAATATAAATCAAGAAATAATTTTAATAAGCTTTTGATTGATACTTTATAATTTTTGAATGGTTCAAAACTACATTTTAAATACAGCATAAATTTATTTAGCCAAAACATACTGTTATCTTCATTAATTTCTCATAGAATGTACAATTAGCAAAAAATCAATTCCGTAGTTGCCACACAAGCTATCTGGTTTAAGCAGAAGTGAGAGATATTTATTTTTATGTTAACAGAAGATAAATTAATTGAAAAATCAAATAGTTAGCATTCTAATTCATTATTAGTTTACAATTTATTCAAAATAGCAATAATACCAGTTAATAAGAAATGTTAAGTCCATTGTGAATAGTTTATGCTCTTTAAAATTTTAAATTTTTATATGTACAGTAAAATGACATCTAACAAAATACATATGTTATTTTGACAAATTTCAATGTTTATATTTTTGGAATCATTTTAATATAAATGCAATGTATTTTTATTGGTAGCTCAAAATCAAGATTAGTGTTAGTGAATTGTACTGTTTAGATAATCATAAGAATATTGTTCTGTATTGGTTCCAGCTATAGATTTAATTGTAGAATTGCTGGAGTTTCACTAGCTGGTTTATTCTTGTAAGGAATTTACGGGCTTGCCATTTGTAATTATAATTAATAGAATATTAGAATTAGTCCTGATCTCATTGCAGAATTTTTTTTTTCATGTAAAAATGTAAACATAACAACAAGATTTTGGAAGTTATGAATTAAAATTGTTCTGTTAAATAAAATTGTTTTACACAAGATTTGTTTTTTGTAATTTGTAAAACATTTGGTAGAAAATTAGTTTATAATTTTATAAATCAGTTTTGTTACATTCCTTTATAGAAGTCTAGATCTTCTATACTCTGTTAAGATATTCACAATATATTTTGAGAGAGATGATTATCTGGCATTTTATTAACTCAAGATTATTTCTCTCCAATCAAAACTTTCAAAATATATTGTGAATATCTTAACAGAGAGATGATTATCTGGCATTTTATTAACTCAAGATTATTTCTCTCCAAAACTTTCAGTAGAGAACCTGGTCATTAACTGAAACATCATTAATGAAAATTTATTTCAAATAATGAAAAATTAAATACCATATGGAAAAACATTATATAATTATTTTATATATCGGAAATATGTTAATAGTCAAACGTGGCTAACTGGGTGGATATCCCTTTTTCGGTTGAACTACTGTACCGATTTATATAAAGGGTTTCTTTAGAAAGATCTAATTTTTGGATGTCTGCAACAGCCAAATTATTTGTTGTTGTTAATAATTTAAAAATTAAAGAATAGAAATTTACATTTTAGAGTAACTACAATTTCAAACACAATTCGCAGATGGCGCTGTAACATCATAATGGATGCCATTTTACGATTACCTACACGAGTTCGGAGGTGTTTTTGAAGTGCTGCCACTATTGGCGTTATCATCGACGTTATTCATTTCACTTTCGTTGTAGATAGTGGAATGTTGGTTATTATTGTTTCTACGAATCTTATGGCATTATTACAAAAAAACTTTTATAATTAAAACTTTCAATAGATTAAAACATTACAAAAAATTTTTATAATTAAAACTTTCAATAGATTAAAACATCATTTTTTAAAAAACTTTTATAATTAAAACTTTCAATACATTAAAACATCATTTTTATTAATTGAGGTCTTTTTTTTTTTGCATATTTTACGTCCCCTTTCCAATCGGAGATTACAACGGAGACGGGGATCACCGGGCCGGGCCCAGCACCCCGAAAAAAAATCCGGGACCAGACCCAGGACGCGAACCCGGGTCCTCCAGCATGGTACGCCAACGCGTTACCACTCGGCCATCCGGCCGCCTAATTTCAAGTACTCTCCATGGAGGCGCTTCGTTCGTTTCTTGTATACAATAGAGCCTATGAGAGAGTCCCTCTGTCTCTCTCTCCTTTTTTTTTTTTACGCGAACGATATGGAGTGTCTAGCTGGGGCTTTTTCCTCCGAATACGAGGTTGGTACGAAATTTGGTTCGAGGCGGCCGTGCCCGCCGGGCGGTCCGGTGTCCGATGAGGTCCCATCGCAGACCTTAGGGACGAATTTGGGCATCACCAGCGGTCCCGATTCCGTGTAGGGATCCGCGAGTGAGACCCCAGTGAGGGACGCGACAACTATCAAATGGTACGAGCTGACCTCTTTAGGAGCAAATCTCACTAAATCATGTTTCATTGAATCCTCAATAAAATATGGTCCAGCGAACAGCTTAGAGTAACTACAATTTCAAACAATTCGCAGATGGCGCTGTAACATCATAATGGATGCCATTTTACGATTACCTACACGAGATAGATTATTTTATTTATTTATTTTTATTACATTCTGATTACAGACATAGTCGTACACGGGATCATTAAATGGCCGCCCTAATTAAGTTATATCGCCATCTGCGGATTTTGTCTTTTTGGAGAAACTATAATTTTAATTTAATTTTTATTCTTTAATTTTTAAATTATGAATAACGACAAAAATTTTGACTATTGCAGAAATTTGGCGGCACACTAGTGTGCCGCGGCACAGTGGTTGAGAACCACTGGCTTAGAGAAAGGCGGTCTTTTTGAACTGATACCGATAGACGGGCTCAAATCAGCTAATTATTCTAACACTGAACATTTGATGGAAGTCTTTTTTGCGTTTGTTTTATTAATTCAATGAGATAAGCTCGGCATCGTATTTTTATATTCTCTGTTGATGAAGAATTTCCATGTACAAGTCTGCTAATGTAATATTAAATTCAATTCCAAAATTAATCCGCCAATTGAGAGATAATTGGCTTCATTATTGCTACCGTAAACTAATAACGTAAACCCATGTATTGTGGGGTCCGCGGAGCGATTGTGGCGTCAGGATATTACTTTATAGCCACCAATTCCAAAATTAATCCGCCAATTGAGAAATAATTGGCTTCATTATTGCTACCGTAAACTAATAACGAAAACCCATGTATTGTGGGGTCCGCGGAGCGATTGTGGCGTCAGGATATTTCTTTATAGCCACACGCGGGGTCGGACGGTGGAAATATTCTAATCCCTTACCCACAGGAGGGCCCTCTGTCTATACAGCATTATTAGATTAAATCACATTGATTATATTTCTAGTAGATATATAACTACTATATAATATTTATTATATACTATTAAAGTGTGCCTGGCGTTGCCTGGATACTTTAATAGTAAAAACATGCTAGGGAAAAGTTGGTTTTAATTATTTGCATGTTGCAATGGCGTACTCAGAGGGGGCGGTTCGCCCCGGGCACCAAGCTGAATGGGAGGTCGAGAGCATGGAATATCATTACTATTCATCATATTTGTATAAAAATTTTTATTATATCGTTTTCAATTCTTAAAAATTATTTAAGAAAATGTGTTGAAAGTTAATACAGATGGGGTTTTTTTTTGGAGGGGGAGATCCAAAAAATGTCGCCTCGGGTAAACAGATTTTTGGGTAGGCAACTGGCATAGTGTGTGGAGTTGGACAAAATCCAAAAAAAAAGTTTTTATAAAAAAATAGAAAAAAAAATTTTTTGATAAACAATGAAAAAAAGTAAATTAGCAAAAAGAAAGGAAGTGAGAAACAATATATATTAATTTTCTTCAGATTGATTCAATCCAAATTGGTTATATTAGGGTGACCATATTCTATGTATAGTAAAAGTTGGGAAGGAGAATTATTCAGAAGCCAATTTTATTTAGTTCATAATCTTTTTTTAAAATTTATTTTAACTATTATAAATAAAAACGGGAAAAAGACTCAAAAACCGGGACTGTCCCGGCTAATGCAGAACGTATGGTCACTATCTTAGACGGGTCGGCAACGCGGCGCATTTCAGATGCGTCCACATTAAAAGTTTGACTTGATTGTAGTCCGTGTCGGCGTTTCTTTTGTTCACTAGGACAACGGAATACTCATTCATTTATTAATAGGACACTACGTATAGTAATCGGCTTACAATAGCTATTCGAAATTCCTTCCTCCGACAGACTCAAAGACAATGTATTTTTTATTTTTGTCAACAGATGGCGCTAGTTTCTATTTAGGAAGAATACTAACTGGCTGGGTGAAATAAGCCCTTCCACAGGCTGCCCACCCCTGCGGAGGGTCAGCCAGGATTGTAAAGGACGGTGATCGACTGTTAAACTAAAAATTGGTTATTTTATGATTAACTACTTTTTAAAAATTATCTTCTAGGATTAAATACAGAAGATTTACGCAAAAGTTTAAAACAAAAGTCGTAACAAATATAAAAATCGGAACGGCCGGGATGGAGGCCGAGCCCTGACCCCATGATAAATATTTTCAAGGGGTGAGACACGAGATTCGAACCTGGATCCTTCAGAGTGAAAAGCTGAAGCGTTTCCACGCGGCCAATCCGGCTGACAAAAGCGATGTATTGATTGCCATCCCCTTTCAAAAATACTTGGTGTTTCTTGTATGATGCCAGCACATTGAACAATACGCAGAATGATATCCTGTTCTGATTCCACAGCAATCTCGTATATTAAACTTTTCAGATAACGCTATAGGAAGCATCCAGGCACGTCAAATCTGGTGATCTCGGTAGCCGGGCTGTGTTCTCTGCCAATCCAGTGATGAGCGAACTGTGTTGTCAGGAAGTCCGAACTTCATGACTGAAATATTCTGTAACCCTGTTGTGTTTGTAGCACATTCCGACCGGCAGTGATAATGGAATATCCTCCAATAAATTTAGAAGTATAGTCAACTAGATTGGCCACGTGGAAACGCTTCGGCTTTCCACTCTGGAGGACCCGGGTTCTTGAGTCCTCTTCCTTGAAAATGTTTATCCTGGGGTCTGGAACCGGCCGTTGATCCTCGTCCTCCACAATCCGGCTGACCTCTCCGCAGGGGTGGATAGCTTGTTTCGCCCTGTCATTTAATGTTCTTACAGAATGGAAAATGGCGTCATCTGTTGACCAGAAAAAATCTGGAAGTACATCTTGAGGAAAACCTGAGTTAGAGTCATCCATGGTTAGAATACTAAGTGGCGGAGCGAAATAAGTTTGGTCGCAGGCTACCCATCCCTGAAAATCAGCCGGATTGTAAGAATAGGGACCTGATAAATAAATTTTCCAAAGGACAAGACCAGGAAATAGAACGTAGATCCTCTAAGATGAATAGCTGAAGCGTTTCCACGCGACTAATCCGGTCGATAACCTGAAGGATTCAAAAGTCGACTGAATGACCTCATTGAATCATTTTGCGCTTCCACTCTGCTGAATTCAATTCCCAGGTCTCATACCTCCAAAAGCGTTTTCAAAGGAATACCGATATAATTCGTTGAATTCTATTTTTCATATGTCGGCTGATTCCATCAGGAATTTGAGTGGCTAGTGATCAGGACCGGATTTACCAATAGGCCGACTAGGCCACGTCCTAGAGCCCCGCGATTCTAGGAATCCCAAAACTATCAATCAGTTTACAACTTTTATGAACTTTTAATAAGAAAAAATCGGTTTTTATTAAAGTGTTAAATAAAAAGTAAAATTTTAAAGGCTCCTTATAAGTAATAAGGAACCTTTAAAATTAGGTGTAGCTGATTTGAATTTTTAGAGGCCCAAAGCCTTGCTCGACCTAGGGCCTCCAAAAATGCAAATCGGGCTCTGCTATTGATGGGCACTGGTATGCCCCTGGTATAACTTCATAAGGAAAAAAGAAATACGTACTATATTCAAAAGAGAACATCAGATCTCATTCGTAATTTTTAGGACTAATCCATTGATCTGTATTGTTTAGCATCATTTAGTAATTTATCATGTGGAAAACAGTTTTACATTTAACATGAAAGAAAAACAATTAAAATAACATCACAGTAGTATCAATTGGATGGTCATCAGAAAGTTTGCTAGACTTCTATTTTGTAAGATTCGGGATCGATTGTGATGCTTATACTTTGTACTTTAAACTTTTGAGAAAGGATATCATTCCAGTCCGTCGATCCTATTCGTCGCGTACTAATCAACAGTGCTATGGGAATGGCAATTTGTGGTGGGCGTTGAAATGGGCTTGTGACTTAATACATTTCCAAGTGGAAGCAGTGCAAAACTAAGAGAGAAAAAAGAAAATCCTATATATTATTTAGTTGACAATCATCTCAGATTTTTACAAAACTTTTATCCGTAAAAAAATAATGATATTAAAAAATAATTATTGAATTTTTATAAAAACTTGTATGCTGAAATTTTTTAAGAATATGAAACTTTTTTCAGCATAAAATTAAAAAATTCTGTATTTTATTAATACTGCATTTAACAAGGAAAATATTCAAAATATAGATGGACTTTTGATCTAATTAATTTAGAATTAATCTATGGATTGCATGAATTAATCTCTTTCATTATTTTATTATCAAATATTTAAAGTATTACTAAATTTTATATAAGTGTTTGTATTTATATAATTTGTTTTTAAAATGCAGAAATATAACAAAATATTTTTTATGAACTGGCAATACTTGCCGAACGTGACGAAAAACAAATTATATAAATACAAAATGCAGAAATATAACAAAATATTTTTTATGAACTGGCAATACTTGCCGAACGTGACGTTTACAGATATGGAAGTCGCGCCAAGTTTGTTTGTTTCTTTGCGACAAAATTATTTTGCTGTTGATAATACAAAAGGATAATGATTAATTTATAACAACGCTATAGAAAAGTAAATTTTAATTGTATTTATTTTTAAGGATCTAGTTCCATTAAGTTTTTATAAATAGATTATTATAAGTTTAATATACTAACCAAAGGTGTATCTATAACCATGACCAACAAAAGTTGTCTATTTCGAGTAACTTTCCAATAACATACTAACGATTTCTTGTCCCAACGTTTTGATTAAATTAGGACAACTTCGAATATGGCATTTCGTGATCGAAACGACAGATTAAAACTTCCAACTATAATTTTTATTTTATCAGTTTCCATATGCAATTTATCGAAAAACAGAAATAAATAACAGAATAAGGATTAGAAAATGATTCTTGAAACGAAAAAAAAAAGATAATTACGAAAATTTAATGCGTGAATTGGTGGTGGAATATACTTATCGAAAATGGTTTCGAATGGAAACATCCGCATTCGAAAAGTCGTTACATAGAATTCGGCCCATAATTGAAAGACAAAATACTCAAATAAGAGAAGCTATTCCTACATGAGAAAGATTAGTAATTACACTAAGCTGTTTAATAACAGATAAGTTTGCAAAGTTTGTCATGTTTTGAAAAATATTTAATTCTACAATGATTAATAGTTTCTCACTACATAATAATTAATAAGTATCTTTGGTAAAAATTTACTTTACCTATAAGTGACAAGTACATGATAGTTACTTTGCATGCTCTTTACCATAGCAACTTGTTTGAACATGAAGGTGCCAATTAAGTTATTTACTTTTTTTAAATACTTGCAGCTCAGCATTTAGTTCATTATTTAAAAAAAAAAATAGCCAAATACTGTATACATATGATTAAGTATATACTAACATAATACCCTAATACTTTGTAATAATAAGTCTAATGTAGATCTGAAAAAATAAGTCTGTATTTCTTGTTTATTATTTACTCTTGTAAATCAATATATGTGGTTATAATACACACAAACATAATGTATATATAATATGTTAATAACAATTTACTTTATAAATTTAAAATAAAATAATGGTTTTTGATTTATAAAGTGCATATTTCACTTATCTTTGACATTAACCATAAAACTGTTGATTTCCTTTAACCTAAATCTCACATGAAAGTTATCATAGTGAAGGGTAAATGGATTTATCTTTTTCAGAAATATTCGTTCTGGAGTGAGGTAAATGTAATCCAAATAATCTAAATTGAGATTATTTTCAGCTTCGGATTCGGAATTGTTATAGTCCGCCATATTGTTTTGATGGATAATCTATAGAATAAATTTTAATCCACCCAAAATCAGCTGGTTAAATTAATCGGTAGTTTATCCTAGAGATTTGACATCGTGCAATGGTTAAATTAATCGATAGTTTATCCTAGAGATTTGACATCGTGCAATGCAGCAAGCTAAATAAATCTGCAGATTAAAGCCTGTTTTAACCTGCAGAATAAGACTCGTACAACCGGCCCTAAATCATTCTTCCTGTTACCACAGTACACCATGATTTGGGAATTACTTTTTTAGAGGACTTGTATCTCATGAAAAGAATACAGCAGGCTGATTCTTAATCTTGATTTGTAAGGACTGAGTAATCAATTGGTGAACTGCAGAGTGCAATGATTTTAATTGTAAAGACCTGCTTTTCCGACTCAATGGATGAATTTCTTGGAACAGCATCTCATTCAATGCTGATCTTCTGAGTTCAAACAATACTGGAGGATCTCTACTAAAAGTCAGTCAAGATCTGGGATGGATTAAACCCAGCTTCAATGCCCACATTGGATTATTTACTGAAAGTCAGTCAAGATCTGGGATGGATTAAACCCAGCTTCAATGCCCACATTGGATTATTTCACATTACCCAAGTCTGTTTCACCCACTCTGCATGAGACACCTATTCATGGCTGTCTCCACTCAAGCATAGCAGCCAGGATATCTTGGCATAAATGTCATCATGTCTAGAAGCCAACACCATGAATGTCTTGGCTTTTGTTCAATGATGTTATATCATATAATTATTAAAAAAAATTATATAAATTTTATAGATTATTATTATTTTTATTAATATCTGATAATAAATATCAAATATATCTTGTTCTCTACTTCTTTTATATAATATTTAACTGTATTTTTTATAAATTTTTCAATTTATATCAAAAATTACATTAAAGCAGTTTATATGAAAATTGTGTCATCTCATACATAAAGAGCTATAATAATCTTTACAATGCTTTAATTGGACTTTTCATAAGATTTATTGTACCAACCTACTCAATAACACATGCCGTGAGGTTATAAGGCTGGCCATAATTTTTTGGAAAGTGAATGACTGCAGTATAACAATAAAACTGCCATTCCCATTTAAATGACAGATGATTGTTTGGATTTTCTCTGTTTTTGCATAAATAATGGTTAAAATGAAACAAATAATAATGTTTGTTTTAATAAAATTAATATTTTTTTCAGTTTTAAATATTTTATATATCACGAAAAATTCAATTTTTCCTTACGATAAATTTTATTTTTGAAATCTTATTGCAAAACCAGAATAATATGAATATAATAAACTGAAAAATCTTGTTAGCAGATATATAATAAAAAGTCAAAATCAGAAAAATGTAAATTTTTTTTTTCTTTTCCAATTCTTGAGAAAAAAATTATTTAAAGGAGATTATTTCATGATTAAATATGGTAATTATTTAGATAATTTTTAAAATTTTACATTGTGTAACGTAATTTAGGATCAAATATACAATTATTTGCATTTAATGCTACAATGAAAACAAATATGGTAAGAATTAAGGATTATTGTTACTGTATATTACTGTAAAATTTGGATTTTTAATTTGAATCTACTTTTGATTGCAAAGTATATTAAATGTAAAAAAGAAATGAATTTATGACATAAAGTTTTCATCTATCCATATATAGTTAATGGTATAACTATACATCATTATACTATATATAATAATATATTGCATCTAAGATACAACATTGGTATTTAATATTGTATTTCATATATTTTGTTTATAAACCAATTAAGATAAAATTACTTGATGGTATCTTTAAAGATTGAGTTTGCTCTGAAGTCATGTCAAATAGTCAGATATTAACACAGTGTTTTTCAACCTTTTTCATTGAGTGGCACCCGATTGAAAAATAAAAAATTGTGACACCCTTGACCAGCAGCACATCTACAATCTGAATAAGGGGGGCTAATGGGCCAGATGAATTTTTTGTGAAAACGAATATTACGTGCAATGCTGGGGTGGGGTCCGGGGAGGGAGTCCCCTCCCAGGGAAGAAAAATTTTAAAAATTGACAGTTTGAAGTAGCATTTTAATGCAAAAAAAGCGTTTCTACGTGTTCAAAATCAAAATTTAAGTCCATTGAATTTTGTCGAAATACCTACATCTAAAATAATAGTCTCGCTATTGTTTTTTAAATCTAGTTTTATCATCAAATATTAGTTTAATAATAATTGATGATAAATTAGTTTTATTATCACTTGGAAAGAAAATGCAGTTTAGTATTTATAACGTAAAGATTAAAATATTTTATTCTAATTACTGTACTATGTTTTTAAATCAAACATAAAATTGAAAATAATGATAAATTCTCTATTGCAATCCGTTTTACATCGTATCACTTATTGTTAATCTTAACTGAAAAGACTTGTCGATCATCGAATTTAGCCTTGAAAGTTCTTTCTTTGAAAAGGGTATAAGTAAATTTCCAAGAAAATGCCTAAACTTTGCAACACCCCAATCATGGCACCATGGCACCCCAGTTGAAAAACACTGTATTAACAGGACGTTTTACTTTGATAATTTTGTCCAGGTTAAAAGACATGTCTGATCATCAATGTCTGGAAAATCAGTGTTCAACCTGTAATTATAAAGGGAACTTTAATATGATTTTAATAGCAGTAGATGCTGATATAAAATTTCTTTATACAGATGTAGGAACAAATGGCAGAGTTAATGATGTTGGTATTTTATCAAAATACCAACTTCAAAAAGCTTAGAATTAAATGATATTTTCAAACCAAAACCAGAATTCTTTACCTGGAACCCAATTTTTTAAAAGTACCATATGCAATTGTATCTCCTCCTTAACGATCATATAATAAAACTATAAACTTAAAATAAAACACTGCTTATATTGTCTGTGTCATTCAATACCATAAAAAACAGCATCAAATTGCAGTATAGTTTAAAACATTTATTAATCAGAATAATGCTAATGTTTTCGGCTATACAGCCATCATCAGGTGTATTTGAACTCAGATGTTCAAAAAAAGAATATACAGTTTCATTAAGAACATTCTACATATTCAAACCGTAATGATGTTATTTACATCAACAAATAAATGGTTATATTTTAGTTACGGCTATATATAAAAAATTTTTCTTTTTTCATATAAACAATAACAATATAATAAAATAACATTATAACTTTAGATAAATACTAATATTATTTGCATATGCAATTGCATGAGTTCTCGTTCTGGACGTTTCACTCTTGCCCTGATTTTTTCATGGTTTCCCTATACTTTTATCTATAGCTAAAAGTATAGGGAGACCATGTAATAGCTAAATAAGAGAGGCTATTGAATGACCGCCTAGCCTGGGAACCCCCCCAACCATGGAAGCATGCTTTAGATAAAAGTATAAGGAGACTATGAAAAAATCAGGGCAAGAATGAAACATCCGGAATGAGGACTTATGCAATTGCATATGCAAATAATAATAGTATTTATCTAAAGTTATAATGTTATTTTATTATCTTGTTATTGTTTATATGAAAAAAGAAAAATTTTTTATATATAGCTTAACTAAAATATAACCATTTATTTGTTGATGTAAATAACATCATTACTGTTTGAATATGTTATATATAGCTGTAACTAAAATATAACCATTTATTTGTTGATGTAAATAACATCATTACTGTTTGAATATGTAGAATGTTCTTAATGAAACTGTATATTCTTTTTAGAAACATTTAAGTTCGAATATGCCTGATGATGGCTAAATAGCCGAAAACGTTAGCGTTATTCTGATTAATAAATGTTTTAAACTATACTGCAATTTGGTGCTGTTTTTTATCATATTGAATAATAAAACTATATTCTGGATGAAATTTAACCAATGAAAAAAGAATATTTAATTATAGTCACAAGCAAGAAAGATAGCTTAAAATGTTTTTGGTATATTAGCAGAAAGATTTAGAAATTTCGTTTATCAGTTTATTTGTCTCCAAATGTACAAGTTGTTTTTCTTGCAGTATATTTTTTTCATAATTATCTTTGATATTCAGCTTCAAAAGATCATCAACAGCATCATTTCTGAAGATTCTTTTGACATCGAAAATACATCAACTGTAGTTAAAACATCTGATTTGGAGAAATGATTTGAGAACTGGATTAACAACAACATCATTTCTGCAGATTCTTTTGACATCAAAAATACATCAACTGTAGTTAAAACATCTGATTTGGAGAAATGATTTGAGAACTGGATTATTGAATTTGTATAATGCTGGTAGTAGATACAAATCAACAGAATTATCTGGGATAATTTTGTAAATATTTCAATAATAATAATGACAAAATTTCATGGCAGAATCAAATGTCTCTTTTGCATTAATATCTTATGCTATTATTCTTTTTGAAAGAATTCTTTAAATCTATTTATCTAAAACAATATAAGTAACAATATAAATTTTTTGAATAAAGTAACAGTATAAATCTTTTGTTAAAAGTTTCAAATGATGCTAACATATAGTATATTCACTAAAGACATATTAAATTTAGATACATCTTTTATTCAGTGTTTTAATGTATTCAAAATATTGATTTATCATTAGAGGAAAATTATTCCTGTGTTGTAAATTTGAATTTTTTTTGTCTATTATATTCCTGAAAATTTATGTAAAATGTCATAAAGATATAATGCAAATATATTCAGATATTTTTTAAATGCATATATTAAATTTAGAAAAAATTAATATTTTTTAAAGTTTTTTTTAATGTGTTTTTCAAATAAATATAATATTTTATAATAAATTTGTCATATACATATATAAAATATTCAAGATTTGTAATTATAGTAGAGCATTGATTATCTGAACGATTGAATTAATCTGAATTATGCAAACAAGTTAATTATTTGAACCATTGCTGTCCAAAAAAGTTATAGCATCTTGTTTTATACCACTATGTGATGCTATGAAGTATTATTTCTGATCCTTAATGCAATTCTTTTCCAGTTATCTATTCAAAAATATATGCAGTAAAACTTTAGACACTACTTTAAAACAGACACTACTTTTTATGTTAGAATTAGTCATAATTTCTACTATGTGATGCTATGAAATATTATTTCTGATCCTTAATGCAATTCTTTTCCAGTTATCTATTCAAAGATATATGCAGTAGAACTTTAGACACTACTTTAAAACAGACACTACTTTTTATGTTAGAATTAGTCATAATTTGTCATTACAGGAGCAAAAAATTATACATTGACTTTAGCTGTTGTATAGACAGATAATTGCCATTTACTAATCATTTCTAAATTAATTATTTTTAAAATATAGTAGTAATAACCTTGTTAAAAATTATATATTGACTTTAGCTGTTGTATAGATAGATTATTGCCATTTACTAATCATTTCTAAATTAATTATTTTTAAAATATAGTAGTAATAACCTTGTGTACAATAATTTAAATGTAGGCATGCCTAATTTCACTTTATATATAAAATAAATGAATGTTGAAATAATCACATGAATGTTTGATTATTTGAGTAACCAAACAATCTAGGTCCCAGAAAAATTCCTATTAGAAATGTTATATACTGTTAATTATTCCTTCGGATAATCGATGATCTGCTAAATACAAAAAAATCTTATTAATTTAAAGTACTGTCCGACCAGCTTAGTCGCAACCATCGACACAAGTATGCGTGCACTAACTGAACGAGTCCAGTGACAAAATAGGGATGACAGCTTCGCACATGGATGTTTTCAAATGCAAGATAACTAAGTTGAATGGAAGTTTATTGTAATGTCGAATGCTAAATGATTAGTTTCGACATTGAAAATAGTATATTTAACAGAACTTAATATAATATTAATTCAATAATTCCCACCTGTCATTATACCGATTGCGACTCTCCCTTTCGTGTTTGGACTCATCCACCTTAGCTAGGCACGGCTTTCATGGACAGACAAAAAAGTTGGACTTCAAACTGCATGATTTTTTTTCAAAGAATTTACCTGTTTATTGGATAAATCCTTATATTTTTTAAATTTGTCGTGACATTTCTTATTTCTGTATATAGTGTGTAAATCTATATGTTATGCAAATAATTATTGAGAGATTTTTCTGAAATCATTTGGAATTGCACATGTAAGACCTAATTCTTAAAAATAATTGCATTCATTTTATGTGTATATAGGCAAACACTATTTCAAGATATGTTACTAAATAAAATAAAAGAGAATTTTCTACATTCGTATTTACGTCTATAATTTTAATTCTGGGTTAATACAATACTAAAATAAGCCCATTATAAATATAAATACGAGAAATTTATTATATGAATTTTTAATGCCATTTCTTTTTTCCAGTTAAAAATTTAAACATGGAAATTAATGATGACAAACTTGAAAGAGGAAGACATACAGAGTAAGAATTTTGTTATGAATAATTTTTAATATATTTACTGGATTAAATATACATTATTTCAGTTATCAAGAATGCATTCAACCTTTCCAAGTTTCAGACCCTCAAATAATACTCTGGGATCATCGAAGTTGTGGTCTACCTAGTGATATTACTATTTGTCCATACAAGTAAATTCAATTAGTAATAAATAAATTAGATAATGAATGAAATATTTAACTTATGTTATGCTTTAGGAATCCAGTGGTGCTAATTAGAGATAAAGCCCTTGGTACTGGATGGAATATGTTGGAAAATAAAAAACAGATGGCAATGACTCTAAATTTGATGGGATCGATCAATTTGGATTCAAGTAAGATCTAATTAATGATTAATTAATTAAATACTTTTATGTTTAAAAAATATTTCCAGCTGAAATTTATTAATCTCAATTCAAATTTATAGAATTAACGAAATTAGAACGAAAATTAACAAAACAGAATCAAATTTATAGAATTCACGTTATTCTATTTGATTTTCTGTTTAATTCTTAAGTCTTACATAGTATAGGTACAGCTGATGAGGGTCGAATAGACTGAAAACGTTTCTGTCACTATATAATAGCTATAATAAAGCTTTTGTATCCTACCTAAATGCTAGAAAAAGAATGTATCATTTAAAGGTAGCGTAATTTCGGTCATTACTTTATTAATCTCTTTCTTGTCATTACCATATATATTTGATGCAACAATGAATAATCATTATGCAATGTTGATTTTATCAAATACTAACTTAGTTAGTTCAATTTTTAAACAAAAGATGATATCATAGCCCATTATCAAAAACTAAAGAATGCATGCAGAATTTTGTTTTTGATATCCTCTGATAGAGGGAGAATATTTTTCTGCACTTGATAAATTCCTAATAATAATTTGTGATGTAGACAGGTTTCTAAAATTACAGCATAAACATCAAAAATAACAATTTTAACTCAATATAATAGATACATAAAACAAAAATATATGAGGCATTTTGAATGAAGCCATTTCAAATTAGCCATAAGAAATCAAAAGATGTCATCATCATCTTGCTCAAGATTGTTTGCATTCTTTAAGATGTACAATGATGCCTGTAAGTAAAAGACTCGCAGTGAAGGTCACTTTATCTTCACCTGTTTTGACCAAGCAAGCCAAATGACACACTATAAATCTAGTTTAGGAGAATAAACCATTTCTGGAAACTTCTTGTATATTGAATTATCATAAATCAGAACTTAAATTATTAAAAACTTTTCATTTAAATCTTTGATTTAAATGAAAAAGTATAATGCATTACTGAATTCAAAAATGTCTTTCATTTTTCACTGAAATATTCTAAAATAATAAAGTTATATAAATGTTGATGAAATAACTTCAATAATTAGTATTAATTATCATATCGGGTCATCCCATAAGTAATGTTGTTTTTCGCATGTCTCACAGAAGTACTTCTAGCAACCAGATTATGAAGTGGCAAGGGTAAAATATATTGCATGGCATGCCCTTCATTTAATGAGAGGCAGAGAACAGTAATTGTACATGCATTTCTTATGCCATTAAAGTCTATTGGAAATGGGGTGTCTAAAGAGCACATAAGGCATATTATGCTGTATGAGTTTAACCAAGGACATACAGCAACTGTAGTGACACAAAATATCAACACCATATATGGGCAGGGTACCCTGAATATCAAAAAGTGTTAAGGATGGTTCCAGAAATTCCAGTTTGGGAACAGGACTTTCACGAATATGCCAACCAGTTGAGCTGGATAACGATATGCTGAGAGCTGCTGTTGAGAGAAATCCAGAGACAACAGTCAAGGAATTTGGCACAATCATCCATCATCCCATTCAACTTTTCACAAGCATCTACAGAACTTTCATTATGTGTCAAAACTGGATAAATGAATACAGTACTACCCCAAAGTTACGCAATAGGTGGGTCTGACGAAAATCGTGTAAGTCGGGGTACAATTTTGCATATAAATGCATATGGCATCTACAGAACTTTCATTATGTGTCAAAACTAAATAAATGAATACAGTACTACCCCAAAGTTACACGATAGGTGGGTCTGACGAAAATCGTGTAAGTCGGGGTACAATTTTGCATATAAATGCATATAAATTTGGTTTAACTGGGACCAAGGACTAACAAAAACACTAGATTAGAAGAAAAATATTTAATAAAATTGCAGTTTTTTTACATATTAATACAAAATATTAAAAAAATAAATGAGTTATGTAAAAAATTCTTCACTTTTACTTGTTTATCACACCATAATTTCAGCATTGTTTCCATCTCAGCAATAATATCATGACGTTTATGAATTATGCTTGAGTTCAAGGATTGAGCATTTTTCACTGCATTGAGAATTCTTTCTTTATATTTTATGATTGTTTTACTGTGGATTCTGGTAGCTCAAACTTCTTTGCCAATTCACAAAATTTTCATTCTTATCATCAAAATCTTTTATAATGTTAAGTTTACATTCCAATGTTTTCCTTTTACTAGGTGCAGGAGAATCAGATTTACTTCATTTGAATGACATAGTTTTTTTAAGGGTTTTTTATAATGTTAAGTTTACATTCCAATGTTTTCCTTTTCTTACTAGGTGCAGGAGAATCAGATTTACTTCATTTGAATGACATAGTTTTTTTAAGGGTTTAGAAAATGTATAACAAAACAATCTTAACTTTCGTTGATTGTAGAATCATAATCGTGCATATAGAGTTCACACGGAACACATCCAATGCGTAGCACAGCGAGAGAAACACTGAAGATAGTGTGCAGCAGTGTTGCCAAACGAAAAAATCGAACTGCATATTTGTAAAATCATAATCGTGCATATAGAGTTCACACGAAACACATCCAATGCGTAGCACAGCAAGAGAAACACTGAAGATAGTGTGCAGCAGTGTTGCCAAACGAAAAAATCGAACTGCATAACTCCGAGTTCATGTAAATCGGGGTATTACTGTACTTCATGAGCTCACACCACAAAATCTGCAACAGCATGTGGAGATTTGCACTTTTTGCTCTCCCATGAAAAGAGTGGTTATAGGAGATGAAAACTGGAACCTGTACCACAACATTAAGCATAAATACCAGTGGTTTTCTAAACAAGTGTCAAGGAGGTGCACCAAACCCCGAGTTTTTGGATTGAAATCCATAGTCGTCTTCAAGTCTGGCATACAAAAACTTGTTGAACAGTGGGAAAAGGTTGTAAGTACTGGGGGCACTTATTATCTCTTGGTATTCACAGATTTCCTATTCACATTTTCGACTATTCCCGAAAATTTATTTCTAACCACAAATTTGATTTTCATGGCACTTTTGCGCTTATTCGCGAATTATCGCTGAGCGACAAACTAACTTTATATTTCCCATAGGCACAATGGTTCAGTATTTGCAAAGAATTTACAGAATGTAACTACTGCGAATAACAAGAATCGACTGTAAAAAACAACATTACTTATGGGATGACCTGATACAACCTTTATCATCTTGAGTGCCATGGATGTTTTGAAATTAAACCTAATTAATATGCAAAAAAATTTTAAATTGTGAAATCTTGCTTAATTGGCATTGAAATCTTTTGAAATTTTCAATATTTATTGCAGATCTTGTTCTTTTTCTAACAATATAAGCATTTTTTTTTTTCATAACTTTTTGTTACACATACAAGGTCGGTGAAAAAACAATTTTTTTATATGAAATTCTAACCATCCAACAAAATTGTTACTATTTTTAGATAGCAACAAGTCTTCTGAATAAAATGAGCCATGAATGAAGAAATTTCCTCATAAGTAGAATGCACTCATGGGGAACTTCAAACATTACTTTAATTACTTCATGGGAAAGTTCTGGGGCTTTCCTCATGAATACATTATACTCATGGGAAAGGCCCCAGAATATGTATTTAATCATTCCAAATTAGGAACTACTAAAATTCAGAAAAGTAACCTTTCCTTTTAACAATAAATAAATAGGCCCCAGAAACTTAACGATTTCATTTCAAATGCTTCTAGCATGAAAATTAATAACCAATATAATTAATAAAAAAAACCACAAGTTAATATTAGTTCATTGAAGTTACATCATATAATTGAAGAGTGTGATCCCAAAACACGTTCAGTCCGTTTTGGTCATTTTTTTATTTGATGCAAATACATACTCCTATTGTGAGGTCATCTTAATAACCAATATAACAATTTTAACTTTAATAAACATGACGAATATTCCCACAACAAATTTTATTGCCAACAGTAATAGCAGTTTGTTTTTTACCGCTCTGCTGGCAAGATTAGGGAAACTCGCTCAGTCCTGCTCATGCGCAAAGGACTGAGCGAGTTTTCATAGTTACTGTTTTCTAGACTGAGCAAGTTCTCCAAAGCAGGATTCGAGTGTCCCATACACATCGATTGGCATGGTTTTGGGAACAAACCGGCCTTTAATAAGACAGATGACCTCAATAGGAGTATGTATTTGCATCAAATAAAAAAATGACCAAAACGGACTGAACGTGTTTTGGGATCACACTCTTCAATTATATGATGTAACTTCAATGAACTAATATTAACTTGTGGTTTTTTTTATTAATTTCTGAAATTTTTGGCTGAATTTCTTCATTCATGGCTCATTTTATTCAGAAGACTTGTTGCTATCTAAAAATAGTAACAATTTTGTTGGATGGTTAGAATTTCATATAAAAAAATTGTTTTTTCACAGACCTTGTATGTGTAACAAAAAGTTATGAAAAAAAAATGCTTATATTGTTAGAAAAAGAACAAGATCTGCAATAAATATTGAAAATTTCAAAAGATTTCAATGCCAATTAAGCAAGATTTCACAATGACGACTGATTTCAAGATTTTACTGAGAAATGCATGTATATGAATTAGAAACAGATATCTGGTAGCAGATAATCATTCACATATGAAATATTTTCTCAATTCATATTTTGCTTCTCCCGAAAATTAACAAAAATGGACTGAACGTGTTTTGGGATCATACTCTTCAATTATTAAAAAAATTATATAAATACTTTGAAATATTGTCATTTTTATTAACTTGTTTTTACTTCATTTACACAATTTTTCACAATACTTTTTATAAATTTTTTATATATTAAAAAAATCCTAACATATATGAAAATGGTCTCTTCTGGTGTACATACAGCTATAATATATTTTCTGTTCCTCTAAGGATTTTTTTAATATATGAAAATGGTCTCTTCTGGTGTACATACAGCTATAATATATTTTCTGTTCCTCTAATTGGACTGCCACTGGTGTATTGTGACTCTGGACGACATGCAAAGTAGGCCAAGTAATAAAATCAAATGCTTGTTTCCTTTTAGGTAGAGTTGCTGGCTTATTGCGGCCTGCAACTCTAAAGAATCTTCAATTGCACCTGCATATGGATGAACAATGAGGTCTTAGACTTCATCCTTATACCAGCTGACATTCTTGTTTGAAATTAGTGACATACCACTCCAATTGCACAAATGTCGACAGTGCAATTGAATCTGAAATGGCTGACATGATACAATATGTAACATGGTAGTTTTAGTCTTATTTGACATTGTAACAAACTATTAATTTATTTAATATGTGAAACAATATAATAATAGATACCATATTTTCTCGATTCTATGAATAGTTAAAAAATAGGAAAAAAATCTAATGCACTTTAAAATTGGGATGTATCTTAGATTGAAGTCGAAACAAACATTTCATTACGTAATTTGAAGAAAGAAATCATTTGCAGAATTTTTCATTGTATATTTTACTTATTTATAATAAACAATGTAATATATTCTTCAGAATTTTATTAGAATCTTAGTTGAATGAAACATTAACCCTTTTGACTTGACTTGTTTTAAAAGTTCATAAATCTTTCAATTTTGTTGTGATTTAGTTCAACTTTGGACCATTTTTAATATAATGAAGAGATCTTTTTTTATAATTTTTTTTTTACATTTGCACAATGTTTCTATGTACTGTAATATCTATGATCCTACTTAGCCTGTTAGATTTGTTCTCTTTATCCGGACAAATGTAACACATTAGCAGGGTTTTAAAAAAATTGTTGGAAAATGACAAATTTAGTTTTTATCAAACTGTCCCATAAATCAGTGGCATAATAGCAAGTTCCTTTTGTATTTTTTATAAAATTTAATCTGCACGTTTTATAATTTTTATAGAGATTAGATTACTCAGGAATTAAAAAAACCTGTTGCATTTACCCCACTTCATCTTACAAAGAAAAATTTTTAATAAGATTTTTATGGAAGTATATAATAAATATATAATGATTTTGATGATGTTATTTTAAATTAGATCATGGGCTACGTTAAAAATGATCAAAATTTCAATTCATTTTTACTGCATAACAATAGATGGATTTTGATTGATTTTGATGATGTTATTTTAAATTAGATCATGGGCTGCGTTAAAAATGATCAAAATTTCAATTCATTTTTACTGCATAACAATAGATGGATTTTGATCATTTTTAGCATATTTCCTTTCTAATTATATACATAATTTCATTCATATTGAATAATAATATATTTACAATTTACAGATACATTGTTTTCACAAATAATGTACATAAATTTATTCAGATATTGACATATTCGTGGATAATAACTCACAAATATTATCCAAACTATTCTTTTAGTAAGCAAATAATAATGAAAATTATTGATATCATTGGGCCGATTGTTTAAACGGAGTTTCTATCATCCACGGTTTACAGCAAAAACCAGGTCTAGACGGCGTTCAGATAAATCAAAGTTTTAAATGCATTGCAGAGACCTTGACTATACCGGTCTACGGCTAAAACTTGGCTGTTACTACAGTTCCTACGCACCCTCGGCATTTGAAAATTTTCAGCTAATCAGTATCTCGGGGTCTATCGATGACGTCAGTAATATGCGGAAGTTCAAAGTGAAGAAATGAAGAATGTTTTAAAATTGCACTTAAAACATTTAATATATTCTTTAAATGATATTTCACTCAATAATAATTCAAATTAAATATGAAGAATTCTACAAACTATGAAAATTGAACGCATGCGCAAGAAGACATGGTCTAGATTCTAAACCTGGCTAGTGGCTGGTCTAGGAATATACTTTAGAAACCGGTTTTTCTAAGCTGTGTCTGCTAAGATGCTTCATTTATGCAATGCAAATTTTATAAAACCGTGGTTCAGATCGTGGCCGAGGTCTAGAACCCGTTTAAATAATCAGCCCATTAAGTTTGGTTCTAAAATGGGTCCTGCTAAGATATTTACATGAATTACCATGCTGAGAGACAAGTCTAATTTATATATCCTATTCCAGCAAAGATCAATCTTTTCATAAATGCGTACCACAAAAATTTTAGCACCCTGCCAACAAAAATGCCTTGTATACAAATAGAATTATATACGCCATCAATGATATGTACAGGAATCCCTTGATTAGTGCAGTAAATAAATCCTTACAATACATCAAATATATCAAAACTGCACTAATCAAACTAAAAAACCAATGGGAATAATAATTATGAATCCTGGAAAATATCAAAATTATAAACATACATTTTGAGAGAGGAAAAAAATACATCTATATTGCATTACCTGAAGTTTAAATCATTGAGGAATATGTATATGTATTTAAAAATTTATAGTAAGAATTAAAATTTATTTTTCACAAAAAATTTTTTTTAAATTGTATAAATTTTGTAAAAAATAATTGCATGTCCGTACACATTGAGTACCAAAGGCAAGGCTGGTTATATAATATTGTGATGGTTATCATTAGGTAGTTGCCATTCATGCTAAATTTATTAATAAATAAAATTATGAACAAATTTGAAATATAATAATTACATGATGAAAGTCATAATATTTAACAGAATAAAAATACGAATAAATAAATTTATTGCAGTGCTCTAAATATGTAGACTACAATACCCGAGATTCAGTTGCCAACGGATCAGAGGATTTGCAAAAAAAAAAAAAAAATTGCACTTGTTGAAGCGACTAATCAAATTTGGCATTGCATATATTAAATGGATCAGAGGATTTGCAAAAAAAAAAAAATTGCACTTGTTGAAGCGACTAATCAAATTTGGCATTGCATATATTCAGGGGTAGTCTCAAATTTTTTTGCACACTAATCAAAACTGCATTATTCAAACCTGCACTAACAAGGGATTACTGTATACCATTGATTGAGAATTGCTATCCTTTTTCCATTTATAAATGGAAAAGCTCTAAAATTTATGTAAGATATATAAAAATTATGTTGAAGAAAAAATTATTTAAATAGCTGTATTGTAAATATTTAGTCTACAGGTATTATTTACATTATAGTATACATGATATTTGATGATGGGCCTAAAAATGATCCCACTATTTATTACTACTAATTTCTTTTTCTGGTAAGACACGATATTACGTATAAATTAATTGATAGATTATCAAAACTATATTTTATTCCAGTAATTATAAAAATAATTTTGCTTAAATTTTAATGTATTTAAGAATTGAAAAGCATTTACTCAAATTTTATATAAATGAAAATTTGTGGCGAAATTTTTTCTGAAAGAAAATTGCATTAAGGTATACAATATTTTTTGTTTACAATTTCTTGTAAACAAAAAATTTTAATTGTAAACAAAATTTTACTTAAAAATACAAAGTTCTCATTGAATTGAAATGCCGTATATTTTAAAGTTTAGTTACAGAATAAGTTGCAATTCTTGATATTATGTGAAATAAGGAAAATTATTAATACGATAATCCCTGACTTATGTAGATCCATATTTACATAGCAGTTCCTTAATTAAAAGTCTATTGGTGGAAGCAGATAAATAACGGACTTTATCTGCTTCCATCAATAGATTTTTAATTGTAGTGTAGAAATATGGTACTATTCATCATTATGTGCATGTGCTTATTATAATAGTTTTAGTTAACAAGCCATGCTCAAACTCCTCCTGGTGATGTGGGATTCGGAATTGAACTCTCCTCCTCCAAGATGATAAGCGACTGCTTTATCGAGCAGCCATTTGCTGACTTATATGCTTATTCTTTATACAGTACTAAAGTTTCAACTTGCGTGTATAGATTACTCTGGGAAACTCTTACATAAGTTAGGAAGCTTTTTATATAAGAATGCATTGTGTTTAAAAAGAGGTTATGCAAGTCTGATTAAAATTATTAAATGAAATTGATATTTTTGCATTCTTATATAAAAAGCTTCCTTTGTGTTTAAAAAGAGGTTATGCAAGTCTGATTAAAATTATTAAATGAAATTGATATTTTTCTCAATATTATAGAAAATGATTTTGTTGTAAATTAAATTATATCAAACAAATCTTTTCTGAATATGAATAAAAGTTTGATGGAATAGTTAAAGTGAAATTTTTTTTGCTCAGTTTTAAATATAAGCAATCAAGAAAAGATAATTTATCTATCTATTTTCATTAGAAGCTCTTGATGGGAGATTTGACGTATTATTGCAATATTTAAAAGAAAATGAAGATGAGCAACCTTTAGTTTGTGATATTATTACACCAATTAAAGTAAGTAATCAGTAAAAAAATATTTCTATTAAAATTACTCTAATAATTTTTTAATAAATTATTTCCAAAATGTAGTTTGCAAAAAAATGTGAATTCTGCACAGATGTTACCGAAGAAGAAATTTTAAGTGACTTAAATGTGAGTTCTCTTTGCATAAAAATTTAATAAAAATTAATTAATTTATAGTTTGGCTTTTTTTTTTCTAGACTATTTCTTATGCATGTCACAGTGAATTTTCAGTTGAACTAAGTAAGTTTATTAAAATGAGAATTATCTGCCAAATTCAAGGTCCAAACTGTCTAATTATGATCAAAATGACGACTGCTGGCATGAAATTTTTTGCTGTACCTATTCCCCAGATTCCAATATTGAACACTGCTCTTTCAAACAGATTATTAAATTCAGAAAGTGAAATGTGTACAGGGTATTGTGACTCGGTATACTTTAATTCATTTAAAATAATTGTAAATTAATCTTTTAATTTATTTTTAAAGATTTGTAAGTATGAACAAGAGCAGAAAATTGGTAATGCTTTTAGAAAATGATCCAAAAGTTTTCAATTTCCCCTTAGTTGGCATGTGAGTATGATTTTTTTCAAAAATACATATGACACTTAAACTTCACTGATTTGTATATTTCTTAGATGGGTTAGTGGCATTTCCACTGTCCTCCATCCATTTGTTTGGGCTTCTTGTCTACGTTACGTTAATTGTTCAAAATATTCAGAAAGGTAATTAATATAAAGACATGAAAATTAACAATCCTTAGCATAAATTCAAAGTCATTAAGCCTTCTAGCAGGACATTGTTTTATTAATTATTACAGTTCTGTACACTTCCTTTCAGCTCTTTAGTTATATCTACCAGCATCAACATAATAAAATGATGTTGCATGTTCTGTTTGATTAGAAATTCCATGTTGATGTTTATGGATATAACTGAAGAGGGCTGAATAAAGCCAAAAACATTCTTAACCTTGAGTGCCATGGCTGTTTTATAATTAAACCTAATTAATATGCAAAAATAAAATAAAATTGTGAAATCTCACTTAATTTTCATCAAAATCTTTTGAAATTTTCAGTATTTATTGCAGATTTTATTCTCTTTCTAAACTTTTTTTTAAATATTTTTCCTTTCGTAACGGTTATGTTTATGAGATTGGGGGAGAAAAATTTTTTGCAATTTTAGACATCCAACAAAATAGTGAAAAGTTTTCTGAACAAAATGAGCCATGAATGAAAAAATTCGGATGAAAATTTCAGAAATTATTGATAAAAAACTACTTAACATCTGTCGATTGAAGTTACATTATATAATTATTAAAAAAATGACATTATTTCAAAGAATTCTTGTCATTTTTATTAATTTGTTCTTACTTCATTTACACCATTTTTCACAGTACTTTTATAAAAAAAGTTTATTTATTTAAAAAAATCCTAACATATGAAAATGGCCTCATGTGATACATAAACAGTTATACTATGTTCTCCATTCCTCTAATTGAACTGCTGCTGGTATATTGTAGACTTGGCTACAATAATACAATAAAAGTGTCATGCCCCTTTATACGACCTGTGTGTGTTTACATTTTGTTTTTGCAATTTTCTCCTAAATTTCAATGAAATTAAAACAAAAAATGAATGCTTAAGATATATTTTAGCATATTTTTACAGAATTAATCATTATTTTCTTATTTCTGTAACTTTAGTTTATTTGAAGAAACATTCGTAACTTTTTCCGAAAATTTCTAAAATATCATTTAATGAATCACAATCAGAATGGGTTTGATAGGTCTGACTGTAAAATCGACAAGATGCGATGAAAAAATTCCTAATTCTATTGACCAATTGAAAAATAAACAATGTTTGTTTACACATAATTAAAAAAAAAATAATATTTTAGCAACTTGAAAAATTTAGTATCCATCATCAGAGGGCTGGATTTATAAAATCAGGATTGAATTTTTTTAATATCTTTTTTGTTCTGCCAGAACTATAATAATAGTTAATAAAAATGTTAATGGCCTGCTAGAAAGCTTAGAGTTTGAACTGATGCTAAAATTAATTTATTAATTTTAACAAAAATTTTTCTTTAAATGGCATATTCCATCTTAAGGTTATGTCTTCCACCTCAACCATTTCTTCTTGTTCTTTATTCTACATTATATTGTAATCCTGAATTCTATGATTGCACAACTAAATCTGGGACTTGTGAATTATCCTATAATTTATATGAAGGATCGGCAAAGACTACTCTTGCTAGAGTGAGTAAGTTTTTTGTTTTTATGCATTTGTAAATTTTAAACTAATTTTAATAAAAATTCCAGGTTCCTATGATAGATACGAAAGTGACAAAAGTTGAGCTTTTTAAAGTTGCAGACAAGAAGAAATGGAAGTCATTTGTTAATGCAGAACAACAAATAAAAGAAATGTAAGAATATTACCTATTTATTAAAAATATATTATCTTTATTAAAGATTTTTATAGATATTTATACTAATAGGAATTTGAAAAATAATGTGTGTTGTATTAACATAAATGATATGCCTCAAATATGTCCACATCCTCAGCAACTTAAGGTATGTTTCAATGATTAAAATTGTTTTTATTCTTTAATACATCATTTTTATTAAATTTTAGATTATAAATCCTCAGCCAATTGTGCCTGATCTATCATTGTCAGATAGCAGGAATCAACAAAATACAGACATCTGCTTCTCAAGCAATAATAATAATAAAGAAATAACAATATCAGAATATCTAAGAAATGAAAATAAAACATCTCAAAATTCTGTGGAAAATACTTTGCTTGAGAAAATGCAAAAATGTATGCCTAGTAACTTTTTTAATACTGAAAAAAGGAATCCAATTTGTTCTCAAGAAACATCCTCAAGAAAATCTTTAATTCCAATCAAACAGTTTCCATCCGTTATACAGGAATGTGATGATAAAATTAAATCTATAACAGCTAAAAATAATATTTCAAATACAAGACGACAAAGAAGAAATGAGTTATTGAATGATGAAACAAAAACCAAAGAGGAGTTTATTCAGAATGCTATACCTAATGATATATACAAACTTCTCCAACACCAAGAAGAACAGTTACAGCTTTTGCAGCAACAGATACAACTCTTACGAGAGCAGAATGAAAATCTAACAAGAGAAGTCAAAGTCCATTCCAAATGCACAAAGCAAGCTCCTTTAATTTCTGTTGCCACAATGACCAGCATAGATTTAAAAAATGAAAATCAACCTTTCGAGAAAAAATTTTTAGTAAATGAAGAAATTCAAACTGAAGCTATTCAAACTAATCTGTGTAACAACAACACATGAGAAAAATTTTTTAGTAAATGAAGAAATTCAAACTGAAGCTATTCAAACTAATCTGTGTAACAACAACATCACAGTAGGAAAAAAAGGAAATCACTGTTATCCAGATAAATGCTGTTTTCCTAATAACTGTAACTCAAAAGACACTGGAGAGTTCACGGAACTCTCTCTCGAAGAATTTCGGTTAGATACACTGTCTGAAAATCACGACAATTCTTTTCCATCTATATTTGTTGATGTGCCTGATTATCACACTAGCATACATAGGTAAGCTTGCATTTTTCTTCATTTTAAAAACATGAAAAATGATTATAATGAGAAACTAAAAATTGTAGCAATTGTTCTAATGAAGAAGGATTAATATTAGGAGAAAGTGCTAGCACAAAGGGAAATCAGGTTTGTATTTAATTTCAATATAGTTCTCTTTATTTCACTGATCAACAAACAACAGTTGGAATTATATGATTTCTACCTATCACTAAGTATAACTAATAAAAGCATTAAAAAAATCTGAAGAGACTAAATAATGTTGTTTCAGTATATTGGATCTCCAAAAAAACATTTCCAATGTATGAAAAAAGCTAATTTCTTTCATCCCTCAAAAATATTCATTAATAACATTTTCTGATTGTATTGAAAAATGAAAAAATAAAAATAGTGCACATAAAAAACTAGTGAAATCCAATGAAGCTTATTTCATTTTATCCTTTACAATTCACATTCTCCTACACAGCTATTAGAAATTTTAAATTTCCTTTCATGTGCATACTGATTATGAAGACAAATTAGCAGCAGATTTTCAGGGTATTCCATAATACCCTTTCGTAAAACTTCAGATGTGAAAATCTGCTGCTAATTTGTCTTCATAATTAGTATGCACATGAAAGGAAATTTAAAATTTCTAATAGCTGTGTAGGAGAATGTGAATTGTAAAGGATAAAATGAAATAAGCTTCATTGGATTTCACTAGTTTTTTATGTGCACTATTTTTATTTTTTCATTTTTCAATACAATCAGAAAATGTTATTAATGAATATTTTTGAGGGATGAAAGAAATTAGCTTTTTTCATACATTGGAAATGTTTTTTTGGAGATTTCACTTCTTTTTTCTTTATTATTCCAATAAAAAATATTGTATACCTTCCTATTATTATAAATCATTGAATTCCTGCATAATTATTCTCACTAAAAATATTTTTATTCATAGAAAATATGATTACAACAATTTTTTTTTAAATTTTGCTTATTTTACGCCCCCTTTCCAATCAGGGAGATTACTAAGGTCGCGGGGCCAGTTCCAACCACGGGCTGCACCCATACCCGTGTAGGGGGGCCGGATGGTAAACGATGGGAATCACCGGACCGGGCCCAGTACCCCGAAAAAAAAAGCGGGACGAGACCCGAACACGAACCAGGGTCCTCCAGCGTGGCACGCCAACGCATTGCCACTAGGCCATCCAGCCACCTGACTACAACAATTAAAATGACTACATTTGTTTCTGTAAGAATAGAATATATACATTTTTTGCATTTTTTGGCCATTGTACTGTAGTTATTTTGTCATTTTTAATACATTTCCATCCATATATACTTACTAGGTGGCGCTTTGGTAATAGCTGCCGTTTGCTGATAATTACGATAATTATTAGAAAGTTATTTTATTTTACATAAATATATATAACAAAAAGAAATGCCTTTTATTTTTAATATAACTATGAAAAGCAATAATATGTGAATAAAATAAAGGCGATGCAAATATGAAAATAATGAAACTCAAGTTAGGCAGTTGGCAACTTATCTTGTTACTATGTACACTGACTCGTAATTTTACAAAGGTGATCTTTCAAATCTGTCAAAGAAAATAATGATTACTCTTTTATTACGCAAGTAAGCGCATATGTTTTACACTCTGGTGAAAGACAAGAAAATTGTTATTTTGAATAATATGAAAGTTTAATTTTAAAGTTCAAGTTTACTGTAAATAAACAATATAGGTGGCGCGGAACTATCATCATTCCTGTATAGAGACACGCTGTCATTTCTCTCGCTGAAATTAGCGAGAGACCCGACTGGGTCTCTTGATGTATTTAGTAATCCATAGGATACCTTCGTATTTTAGAGCACTGTTTTTGATTAATGGTACAAGCTTTAATGGATAATGAATAATTATTGCTGTTTTAGAAACAGAATTGTATTGTTGCACTAATATATATATATACACACACTTTGGCAGACTTATTCTGAAATTATAAAAAAAAATTATAATCATCTTTGGTAAATCAATTAAAAGTTATTACCTAGCTTGACAAAATTAAGTAACCTACAAGATTTTATAATTTCAGAATATCTTTGGTAAATCAATTAAAAGTTATTACCTAGCTTGACAAAATTAAGTAACCTACAAGAATTATATTTGAAATGCAGTATTAATAGTTGAATATGTTCAGATGTCAATGCTGAATTCTCGAGTTATCGTCGTCATGGTGCTGAAATGCATAATGGATACATCAAAGCCAAAGTACTGATGTTAGTACAATGAAATTTTATTTAAAGGATTTTATAGATCACCCAACTTAGTTTTGAATTGACCTAAACTAGGTCAATTCAAACTCTAAAATATTATATATATTAATAATAATAATAAATTATATATTCGAATATTTTTTGCAATTTTAACCTATAATTAAACATTCTCAGGAATTTTTATAATAATTCAGTGATGCTACTACTATTTTAGAATGACGACAATGAAGTATCTGTGCAAGTATCAGATAAAGAGAATGACAATACCAAAAGGTGAATTTTGACATAGCAAATTAGTGAGTTATTTTTCTATTAACAATTTTTGTTTTTCCAGAGAATTTAATACAAGTGGAAATAAAGATGTAAAGAGAACAAATCAGGTATTGTATGCATGTGCGTGCATTAAAAGTGTAACTATCTATTTACTTCTGAAAGATTACTTGAATGTAATATGCTTTTTTTTTTCTTCTAGTTATATTTATTCCCAGAAGTCAATAAGAATGAAAATGCATCCAAGAAAATTCTTTATGAAAATTTTTTGGTAATTTGTATTTTAAAATTTTTGTTTTTATTAAAAAAAACTAATAATCAATTTTGTTTTCAGCACAACATCAACAGATTTCTAGTGCAAACTCCAAATGTAGAATTACCTATTTCTAAAACAGTTTTAAATTCACTTCAAAACTGGACTGCAGAGGTCTCTCTGCTCAACCCAGAGTGAGTATTATTTTTTATCTTTAAAAAATTTAGAAAAATTTCTCAAAAAATATATTTTTATCTTTAGAATATGCTGGGAACTTGAACATCTTCCAAAATTATCATATCCCTATACAGAAATTAGTTTGAGTATGGCTACAAATGCATTGACTCTTAAATATCTGGGAGATGATCAACTTACAAAGACATTCCCTTCCCCAGAAAACTTAACCAGATCCTCAGATCTTACACCATATGGTCTATCTCCTTCAAACGTTTCATTTGCTACTAAAAGATATCTGGAACGCCATGGACTAGTAACAATAGGAAATTTTTCACTTGATAGAGAAACTGAAGACAAATGTAAATATTAATGAAATAATTTATATATAATAGTAATCAGATTTCAATGTATAAAACTTTTTAATAAAATATAACTGCACAAATTTTTAAAAATCTTGGAATGAAATACTTATTATGTAGACTAGACGAGAAAAAGTGACATGAGATTTTGTTTTCTCAGCATTTCAATGATCTAGTCTCAATACAACAGACTAAACAAGTTCCATTTTATAAATTTAATTGGCGGCACAAGAATTGTTCCAGCATGACTCCAACTATCTGTTAGTTGAACTGGCTTTAATTAGGGATTTTACTGCCCAGTCATTTTCAAGGTATGATCATTTGAAGTCATGCCAAAACATCTTTGTTCCAAGAATGCCATCTCATAACGTTAACATTAATTTTAGCAGTTTGTGCAATAAATTATTGTGTTTGTACATCAATATACGAAATTAACACGCTGATATTATTCCCCTGATATATTTATGGAAGTTTTGTCAAACAGATAATATTCAAAATTACAAAAGCAGGCTTGTTTACTTAACAATGCAAAATAGTTTTTACTTTTTCTACCATCCCGTTACATCAAAAATAAAGCAGTCTACTCACAACATGACTGACAACGATATGATTGTAGTGGCAGTTCTTCTCGTCTAAATACAATCAAATTGTAGAGACTACTGTTTTACAAACTCTAAGTTGTAACAATTAATGTGCCGTATAGGGAGGGGAACGTGCGGCTAAATCTTTCTCAGCAACTTTACCTAAACATTTTGGAATGTTACCAGATATTGCATTTTAATATAAATAAATTTTGTTTGTGCAATTTTTTTACAGATTTCAAAGTTGCCATTATGGTCTTATAAATACAGCTGATGAGCTCGAAGTCAGTGGCTTGATGGGCTTCCCCTCCCACCGACATAACGGAATTCAATATATACATTAGTTACATCATCAGTTAACTTTCATACATGCTGGCACAATTTATTCAAAACCATGCCTTGGAGTGATGCCTGCTAAAATTTATCAGAAATGACTTCTATTGATATCACTTGTCCTTGGGCTTTATTTTTTAACTAAACAATTTTGAATGCAAGAAAACAAAAATCTCTTCTTATTTACAAGGTTTTTTTTTTATACAAGACAATTTCACACAGTCCCAGGTTTATCAATGTAACCTTGAATTAACATTGTTTCAATTTTTTACCAGTCAATATTTACATAAGGCAATATATGTAAGGAATCACCTTTGTATGATTCTCTAATGGTCATCTCATGCCATTCCTTCCAATTTCCTTCTCGATCATATTCACCATTAACATTTTCCCAATTTTCTGTAGATATTTTTAGTATTTCTGCTTCTGTCAGTTCCTTCTTTTCTAAAACAGGCTCCTCTTCCTCTTCTGCAATTTCTAATGAACTAACATCTGGCAGAGATGCCATCAGTTTCTTGATTTCTTCACTGACCCGATCTATCTGCATCCTGGTCTTTTCTTCTGGAGGAGCAGAGTCTAGTTGCAAAGATTCTTGGGCAGGAGATTCCAATCCTTTCTCATTGGCAGATGCTTGGAGGAACCTATCCATTAATTCCGATTTTGTTTTATTAACTTCATCATCCGAACCAAACAGTGCACAGTTACCTGATCTTTTTAAAAATGTTCCCAAAGAGATGTCATTTGTCCTACAGTTCCTAGGGTCTGAAGTTATATTTGGTAATAAGTCAATAGAAGGCATTGAACCTTTCTTTGCCTGTAGTTCAGCAATTAATTGTTGAGTGGTTTTCACTTTTTGAAGTTTTAAACCACTAGACAATACTTCTAGTTTTGATCCTTCATTATCAGGAGGCTGTCCTATTTTCTTTCTCTTTTTTCCAGAGTTATCATTAAAAGCATTTTCTTGTTCTTTAGTTTCATCCTTGGATTCAGTTGCCTTAAAACTTTCAAATGCAGATCCCTTACTGGGCATAATTTCCACAGAAGACCTGTTCTTGAAATGGACGAGATCCATCCCATTGGCCATACTAGCATTCAAAAGTATCCGCTCATCCATACGTCTCTTTTTGCTCAACAGATTAGGTGAAACCTCTTTCCTTAACCTTTTGTTAGCTGCATTTGTTTTAGCTAATTCTAAACTGGAATGGCCAATTCCAGAGTGAGGAGAAATTATAGGATGCTGAGCAGATGAGTGTGGCAATGATGCTTCTTGAAGATGCCTACTTGGTAAGGTTTTATTGGAAGTGTTAAGGCAAGGACTGAGTGACCTCGAGCTATTGTGTAAACTGGCTGGATTTCTTCCCAGAGGACTATGAGGCTTGGGACAAGCCACTGGGTTTGTTCCAGACAATTGCACTTCCTGTTTTCCACTGCCGCTGCTCGCTTGTCGAACAGCAACCAGCGCAGGACTAACAGGCTTAAATACCTGATTAGAAGTGGCACTATTTCCATTACTGACAATGCTACTTAAGGCTTGATCCGACACGGATGATTTATTTGTCATAAGCATGGAAGATGTAACTGTCGTTCTGTTGGACCCTTGATGTCGAGGAGGTAAATGTGGACTATTAGAAGCACTAGAACACGGACTAGTCACTCTCTCAGACATCAGTGCTGGGCTGGCAAACTTGGCAAGGCTGCCACTACCAGACCTATATATTGCTGGACTAGCTGGTTTATTTCCTGGCCCAGGACCTGGTCCCACACCTGGGCCAGGTCCTGGACCAGCAGGAATCATTCCTACTGGTGGAGTGTTAATATTTCCTACTACTCTTTCACCATTGAATGTTGGGTGGTCTGGAACCGGCAACAGTTTCCTCCATTTTTTCACCAATTCTTTTGCTCTTCTTGCTAATTGTTCATTTGACGTTTTCTTCCGGAGTTCATTTATGAATTTTCCTATTCTTGTTTTCTGAAACAAGAAGAAAAATAAATAAATAAAATTCTTATAAATTAGATAGCTAATATCAAAAATTCATGACTTGTTTTTATTATGCTATTATTAATCAGCAAATGGAATTATGACAATTTTAAATATTTTGTAGCTTTTCATATTAAAAAATAAATTATGGAAAGTGATTCTTCATAGATTGGCACTTTAACATAATCAGAAAGTTATATATCCTATTAATTAATATGGTGAGGTAATTAAAAGTTCAGATATAGTTGACTTACAATTCCAAAACTAGAGCCCTTCTTGTGTCATTAACATGATGAACATGGACAGTGGCAATTCAAAATGACAATTTGCTTGGAAAACTAGTTTTGGGTTGAAGTGTTACAGAGTTAATAATTTTTTGTAGGCAAAGAGGAAGTTTCATCAGCCAAGATTAGTTGTCAAATTGTTAGTATATAGCAATGGAATGATGTCAAGACAACACTGCTAAATGATGTTTTGATTTTGAATGTGATGAATGACAATTAAGTAAAAATGATTGATCACATACACCTATCTCAAAAGTGGCCAACATGTGTTTAGGAGTTCATTTAAGAGTACAAATGAATAACTTTGCAATATATTGTGCCTGACCTTGAATTATCCTATGATGTGAAGCAGATGATAGAGGATGAGTTGCAGTACACAAGTCAATGCAAGATGATCTGTATACAACAACTCATTCACAAGTTCTAAAGTTTTCTGTTAGTATATGGCACCCACGATCACAATGAATGATATCATCTTTGTTTATTGCAGTACTATAAATTAGAGGAATCCATTTTTCTAAACTGACTCATGATTGATGATGAGTCATGGTTCCATCAATTTTCTCCCAAGATTCCTCTAATTTATAGTACTGCAATAAACATTTTTCTAAACTGACTCATGATTGATGATGAGTCATGGTTCCATCAATTTTCTCCCAACAGTAAGTGAACCACCATGGAGTGGAATCATATTATGATTCTTCGAAGAAAAAGTTTAAGATGTCCACTGTTTTCTAGCACTCATCAGGCATGATATCAAAGAACTCAGAACATGGATGCATAATTAATGCATTCATGTTCTATGTCAAACAATTTGTAATATTTTTTCCTAATGAACTATTGCAATCTTCCTCAAAAACAATGCACACAGTATCTTAAACTCTCAGCTTGTTGCATCTTCTGTGCTGGAATCTGTTAAACAAAACAATGCCCAGAATGCACACAGTATCTTAAACTCTCAGCTTGTTGCATCTTCTGTGCTGGAATCTGTTAAAACATTCATCTTATAGTTTAGATTTTGCTTCCAGCAACTTTCAACCTTGAAGGAACATTTGTCAAAATATCATTTTTAATCCAATGAAAACATCAAGATGGCTGCCAATATCATGATCCTACCTTTTGTATTTTAAATGGATGAACTCATATTGTAAGAATTCCTCAATCATCAAGGTTGACTGTTTTTTTTTAAATCTTGACACTTCCATGATTCATATTAACCTTCCAGAAATAAAAATATCTTTAAAGTGTAATTAGCATTACCTTTTTTTTTCCTGCTTGATCCTAATATGAAACATCCTTTAGAATCAACAAATTTTTTTCTATGAAATAATTACTAGTTTAATAAAAGTATAAACTGCACCAATGGAAATGCTATTTATGCATTTCAAATGCCAAATCTTGAAAGATATTCCTGCAGTTCAAAATCTAAATAATTTTCGATTAATATATATGCCAATATTTAAAATAATGGATTGTTTTTGGCTGAATTATAACTGAAATAATTTGTTTCTGGATCAAATAGCATTAAATTTTGATTATTTTATGGCTAAAGAGCATTTGATTTTTAAAACTAATCTTATAATACAATATACATAATAAACGTTGCATGCAAAGTAACAGTGAAGTTGTATCCATTCACACTGATACTGAAATAATAAATCTTAAATCCAACTGCTATGTAATGCAAATCCATATACAGTGAAATTGCAAAGTTCAACGGAAATGAAACAAATGATGTAATGTCTGAGACATATGATCATTACGAAAAATTGTTTAATTAAATAAATTTCAGAATCAATGTCAAACTATAAATTCAATTCAAAACCAATAATCCCTATAAAATTTACAAGGTGATTCATATAGAACCAAATTCAAAAATTGTTATATAGTCCAAAATTGATTGAATGGATTCATTTTAAAATACATTTACATTAAAAGACACTAAGTGTTAACAATGACATGACAAAATGTCTCTGTGGAAGAATGTGTTTATTGTATGTAATTATTGAATTACTGACTCATTCCTTGCAATACAATAATAATCCTGACAAAATTTGATGTTTGACAAGTACTGTTAAAGTCAATTATTTATGACTTGGCACAGAAACTGAAACAAGGTTTTTTTTTTTTGATGAACACAAAAATCAGCTGCCAATACTAGAATTAATAATAGTTTCAAACCTCTCATGCACATCTGTTGCCTAATTCTCTTAGTGACTGTTGCAAGAGACAGGATACTCTTATTTGACTTATCCGGGGGCAGCAAACAAGATTGAGTGTACAGAATGATATCAGTATGCCAGCTGTTAAAGAGACAGGATACTCTTATTTGATTTATCCGGGGGCAGCAAACAAGATTGAGTGTACAGAATGATATCAGTATGCCAGCTGTTAGAACAAGGATAGAGAGAGAAAACTTTGAGACTGCTTGTAGTTTCAGGAACTCTATGCAATATGATTTATAGAAGCTTGATTTCATTTGTCAGGATAAGTCAATTCCTAAAATTCTAGGTTTTGTTTACCAAAAATCTGCATTGCATTCAGGAAAAGTAAGAGTTTAGTATGCCATATCTGCAAAGAGGATGATTGGTCCAATCTTTAGAGCAGGTTATGAACAAACTGCAGCATGTGAGCCTGCATGCAACCCTCTATTGATTTGTTGGCAGCCTGCCTCACTGTGTGTTATTTTAACAAGTCACACAATTAACAAATTATTATTTTTCTGATGTGAAATTATTTTTACAGTAGTTCAATATTAATATTTTTAAACAAACAAAAAAAAATTTTTTTAATATGTGTGTACATGAAATAGCCTTGGAAATAGGTACTTTAAAAAAATTGTATATGCACACAAGGAAATACTGTTGTTTAACTAGTGAAAATTTAGAATCAATCTTGAGTTTTCTATTACAAATGTTGAACCTAACAAAAAAATTGTTAAAAATTAATGCAATACCATGCATCCAATTAAAAATTCTTTGTTTACTTTTTATTACATTGCTTTGTAACATGATATATGATATAATATAAAACTCTGTTTTTTTGGTGGCCCTCTTATAAATCACAATGAATCTATGCAGTACTTGTTAACACCAAGTCTGTGCATCCCTGTTTTAGAGAAACACTGACAGTTGAATATTTACAGATTTTATAAAATTTGTTGAGAAACTGATGTGGAATTAACAGAAGCTACTTCTAACAAGATGGCACAGTATGTAATACATTGGATTATATTAATGGATGTCCTCAGAGATTTTTTTTATTGATTGTAAGTTTGAAGAATTTTCTGCCATTCACAATCATTTGATTTTACCAATGTAGACTTTCTTGTGGGGCTATCTTAAGAAAAGGGTTTACCATAACAAACCCATCTATTTGAAATTTAGAAGAGCACACTGCAAAAGACCAGTAACATTGATACATACAGTTTGAAGAATTTTATGCCATTCACAATCATTTGATTTTACCTATGTAGACTTTCTTGTGGGGCTATCTTAACCCATCTATTTGAAATTTAGAAGAGCACACTGCAAAAGACCAGTAACATTGATACATATTAACATGGCATTTCATGTTGTTGCTAACACATGTCTAGCAAAGGGTGGTGGTTATTTTCACTCATATGATACCCCAGTGTGGAACATTAAACAATGCACATATGAAAATCTGATCAATTCATTTATCATCATGCCAGAATGAAAAATATGGGTTCTTATTTATATGAATCACTCTGTATGATCTTACAGTAAGTTCTGAATTATGCAATTGATTTCTGCAGTTTTTGTTGGAATAAAACAAAAAATTCTTTAATCTAACTTTCTTTGAAAAAATATTTACATATATATAAAGTGTGACAATTAAATAACTGGACTAGTCTTAAAAATTAGCTTTATTGAAAACATTATACAAATACCTTTTAGTCCTTTCAACATACTTCCCTTCCCTATCAATACATCTCTGCATACGAGAAGAGACACGCCTTCACGTAAGATACGTCGATGATCTGTTCGTAATTTGGAAGAACACAGACCATTCGAAAGATCTAGTAAAAATCTGCACAGATGAGGCATATGGATTGAAGTTAAACTTAGAACAACAAGAAAAGAAAGAAGCCATCCACTACCTTGATGTACAAATACACATTGCAAATCGTACCATCCAGACTACAGTGTACAGAAAACCTGAGAGCGTAGAAGTCATGATCCCAAGATGGTCAAACAATAAATAGGCATATAAAAAAGTGGCTATAAGGGCTTATTTAACTAGAGCTCTCACACATTGTAACACTGATGCCCTGAGACATCAAGAAATCCAGAAAATCAAGGAAGTAGCTAAAAAGCATAGATACAGCATGGGCTTAGTAGAGAAGGTATTAGAAGAAATAAAAAGAAATGAAAGAACGACAGTAGAAGACAGATTGGAAATAAATGAGCAGCAAAACTCCATAAGAGGACAACAAATAATAGAGGGTTATGAAGTAGTCCCAGACACAATGAGATATTCAAAAACAGTTAAAGGAATACTAAAGACCGTAAGGAAGAAACCAGCATATAAAAGAGGAAAGACAGTTTTTGAAGCACTGAAGAATATTAAAGATGAATATAACCATAACGAGCGTACAGGAATATATAGAGTTCCATTGCAAAATTTTGATACAAGAACCAATGAAGCATATATTGGTGCAACGCAAAGAAATTTAAAAGATAGATTGGAAGAACATAAACGGGATGTTAAAAAAGGAAATTTAACAACAGCATAGACGGGCATATGAGAATAACGTTAAAATTAATTGGGACCAGGCTAAAGTCATACGTAACATAAGTGATCCGATTGAGGTAAGTATGGCGGAAAAAGTAAGTATATATAAGAAAAAGCAAACCAAGAAAATTATTAATGATATAGAAGCGGTGCCAAACACGTGGAAGTACGCATTAAGACGTTAGTGAGTAAAGATGATCCATGCAAGCAGTTACGAACATTAAAAGTTTTTTGTTCTTGTGTCGTAATTTATTATTTATTTATTTACATTGTTTTTTAAACAATGTAAATAAATAATAGTTTATATAGTCTTTATAGTTCTGTTTTAAATTATTATATTAGCAGTTATTTGTTCTTTATGTTAACTTAAATAACAAAACTCCCTACTAAAGAGAAAGTATATGAGAAACGAATAGAAAGAACTCTATTTGAGTTTAATTAGTGATATCAATAGAACCTTAACGGAAAAATGTATCTGTTAGACTTGAAGATGGCCAAAGAAGGGCCAAAAACGTTCCTCTAAGGATAAATAGAGCTTAATAAAAGGATCTACTTGGACTGCTTAAGAGTGCATTTGGTAATTTTATCATTTTTATAGTTAAGTGCCTACATAGAGCAGTTAGTTTTTCATGTAAAAATTTACCTACGAATTACATATTTTATTTTAGAATAAACAAAGTAATAAATAAAATTGAAACAGCCACTTAATTGGGACAAAATGGCTTGGCCTGACTTGTCCAAATTAAGCGGAATCCACTGTAAATGGAATTCTTCAATTTTAAATTTTTTTGTCAATATTAACAGTTTCTAATTGAACAAAATGAAGCCAGAAATGAACAGCTGAATAGAAAAAATAAAATTTTTGTCAATATTAATAGTTTCTAATTGAACAAAATGAAGCCAGAAATGAACAGCTGAATAGAAAAAATAAAATTTGTATTCTTATCATATTTTCTATTATAAAATATAATATTCTACTCAGTTTTACAAAAAAATTTCATTCTAAAATTCATGATTAAATTATTATTGTGCACACTTTCAACAAGTCTATTATTGTCATCAAGGATAATGAGATAACTTTGTATATGATCATTAAAAGTCATTTTTGTTATCTTTCTATAAAATTTCTTAGGCATACTCTGCTACTGCATTTAGGAAAGCTGTGAAATGTTTTCAGTCAGGTTTTGTTGTTTCAAGGTTTTTTCAATAAGAACTTCTATTGAAAATGAACTTGATATGTGACTAACAAGGGAAGGTCGCATCTATCGGGTCCGGGATTTAGACAATTTTTATATATGTTAATCTACAGTCAAAATAAGGAGACACGTGTTCGAGCTTTCCTTCGAATGCGCCTTAGAACATGCAAAATCGGCTTCCAAAAATCTTAATTTTCTAATATCACTACTATATACTATTAAAAA
>AYEL01078219.1:0-25248 GCA_000484575.1 Olivierus martensii
TTTAGAAGTCGAAAACGCGAGCTTTCTACCGATTCTAGACTGAAAATCAAACTTCCAAAACAAAATTTTAGGTCAAAATTTCCCGCAAAATTTTTGTGGGGGGAAAAACTGAAAATTATCAATATTAGATTATTTTTAATGATATAAGCATTACCTAACAAAATTTTACCAGTTTACTGAAAGGATTTAATGTAAATCAAAATAAACAGCTCTTTAGGCAAGGCAAAAACTTTTAATCATCTAAAACGTTTTCAGGCTAGATTATGGCCCATCTTCAGTACAAACGTTTTTTATTTATTTAGCTGATTTTCTGTTATTCTAAAAAAAAAAAAAAATGATGATTTGAATGTCTGAGTTGCCTTTGAGAGAATTGTCCTGGTTCTTTGCTCCTTAGCAAAAAACTTTAAAGGGAGACAATATTTTAAAAATTTCAGTAATGCAAATATTTAAAAAAGAACTTGGAAAAATATGACACTTTTAGAGGCTGATAACTATTAGTTGATGCTTATAATAAATGCAAATATGATATTTCCAGTTGGAAGAAATTCATTTTTCACAAATAAAACATCAACATTTTGAAATGCTGGAAGATGCAACAGAAAGTTTTTAATACAATTTAAATTATTAATAATGCAACATAAATACATAACAAGAATATGTCTTTTTTTGAAAGGTCAGTATATATATAAATTAATATACCATAATTTATAGTATTGAATTTCAAGGTATTCGTATAATTTAGTTTTATGCAAACAGTAAAAAATAAATAAAAAAAGAGGACAAGATGAGATTATTTAAGTTCCTTGCATTTATTAATAAGCTTGTTGCTCTCTCTTATTTTATGTTATCCAAATCATGACTCAATTTCACTTATAAACATAAAAAAAAAATTAAAATTTGAATAAATTTTATCATTTATTATGAATATTTATATAATAAAAGTACAGTAGAGCGTCAATTATCTGAATATCGATTAACCGGAACATCGCTTATCCAAAATGTAATTTTCAATTTGATATGCAACAGGTCTCCGCCAATACTCCTACCCTACACATTGTAGGTGGGAGAATCTAAGCTTCTGTTATGCATGTTGACTGTATTGTCTATATAATTTAGTTTGTATTGAGTATTGGCAGACCTGTTGCATATCACAATTGAAAATTATGTAGCCCTTATACTCTGTTTACACTATGCAATATATAAACCAATTCAAAATATTGAACTTGTTTAATCTCATAAATGTGAACAGAACAAGGATAGCCAAACTCGTTTCAAATAATTTAATTAACTCATTTTTATTATAATTCATAATAAAAATAAGTTAATTAGATAGATTTAGCAATATAAAGCTCTTTTTTCTCCATTAGCTAAAATTATTTAAAATAAGCAAACAATTCTGAAATATTTAATTAATCATTTATATCTTTTGTTTTATTAGAATTTTTTATGATTAGAAATAATAAATAATTCCTTGTAGAAATAGCTCAAATATATTGCAAAGTAAGAAAAGAAATTAATACTATAGCATATTTGATTATTTTCATTTTATATCTGTATACTATGATTTCTTCTTAGAAAAATAAACCCTTAAAAAATAGTCAATAAAGATATAATTATATGTTAGCTTTCAAATAAATAATAGAAAAATTCTTTTATAAATTAGGTATTAATCAGAACTAATGAAGGAAATCATTTTTTATAAATCGCCTTTAGAATTATAGTTATTTGATATGATACTCCTTTATTTTATTAAGTTAAAAAGTTTGACAATTTAGTAACTAATATTCTAATATAAACTTTATCAATGTATGTTAAGCCATTTTATTTAATTTTAAAAATCTTTATTTATAAATAACATAGAGAAATTCAGTATAGACTTACAAATACTATGTACTAAAAAAATCAAAAAATCTTTAATACCGATTTATCTCTAACATAGTAAAAATAACTTTTAGATATAGAGATAATTAAAATCAATTAACTGAACCTTCAAAACTCTTTTCATTTGAATTTCCTTGTCAAAATGAAAGCTATATTTCCCCAAAAATAACAACTAAAAAAATCAAAAAATCTTTAATACTGATTTATCTCTAACATAGCAAAAATAACTTTTAGATATAGAGATAATTAAAATCAATTAACTCAACCTTCAAAACTCTTTTCATTTGAATTTCCTTGTCAAAATGAAAGCTATATTTCCCCAATAGTATTTATCAAACGAAAGAAATCATTTGAATGAATAATAATTAATAATAATAATAATAATATTCCCTATTCCAAGCTGACTGATAAATAAGTTTATATGTCCTTTAGGAAAATTAGAAGTTTAACTTCATTCTATATATTCCCTATTCCAAGCTAACTGATAAATAAGTTTATATGTCCTTTAGGAAAATTAGAAGTTTAACTTCATTCTATATATCAAATCTAATACAATAATATAATTTCTCAAATTCTCTGTCAAAGAAAAGAATATACTTGATCAAAAACAATTTAAAATTTTATTTATCGAGGTTTAGGTAGGTTTGTTTTTCAACTACTTTTTACATTTTTCAAACATTTTTCTAATTACTGTATTTATGCAGCTACTTCTAAATTGGCAACACTTAACTAGCTTGTAATAATTGCATCCGGAGAGACGAAAGGAGGTTCTAAACGCTGACAAGCATTATGAAATAAAGAAGCGTCCAAAGTTGAAATCAACTTTCAAATCATAAAGAAAAGTATTGTATAGTTTTCTTTTACTTATTAGAATTAATTAATATTGTGTATATGAACATTGTTTGATTTTATATAATAATTGAATTTGGGATATTATTAAATTTTAAAAGTAATACTGTTCGAGGAATTACTTAATATGGATTAAAAAATTGTTATAGAAGGTAAGATTCTAGTTGAGCCATACCACGCGGATATACGATAAGCGACCGTCGACTCGAAATTATATTCTTAGTTTTTGATTATATTATAGATTCTAATAATAAAACATCTTGATAGCCCAGATAGAATTTGGAGTGAATCTTTAATACAACGGAATTGTTGCTAGCCCAGATAGTTTTGGAGTGAATCTTTAATACAACTGAATTGTCGATTCATATTTTATACATCAGTCGATGGGCGGCGAATCTTCAATTCTCTAATCTACTGTATAGATCCGCGTGCTATGGCTTAACTAGAATCCTACCTTATAGAAGATATGAGCGAAAACGGCAATTTAAGCAACTACTTCAAAATCTACTATGTTCAAGCAATATAACAAAACAAGTATCAATATATTTATATATACGATTAATCATTTCGAATAAACTTTCATGAAAGTAAAGAAACTTAATTAAGTGCTGCTGTGTTTCCAGTTATGTTATTAGGACATCATTTTATTAAATTTAAAAACAAATAAGTGAAATGTCAAAATTGCATTACAATATTTAAACTATAATTCTTCGATATATATATTACTAACTTGTGCCTAACAAGAGTGAAGCAAGTTGAGCATACATCCCTGGGCACTATATTTATGGGCATAAAATTATAAATAATAAAGTTACTTTATTTATATTAGAGCAGATGATGACTACTCATATAACTTGCCAGTAAACTTGTTGCCAGAAAGTTACAATGTTGATATTATCATCCAATTTTCTTATAATTTTAATACATATATGTATATTAATAATCTTAATATTAATTTATTTTAAAATATTTTAATAAATATAATTTTTTAATTTATTTTTTAATTAAATTTTATATATATAGTAAAAATATTGCATATCGTTAGAAAAATTCCAAACTATAAATTTACAAATTCTAGTAAGAGTTGAATTCATTTACTTTTTTTTATCTTTTTAGCAATACACTACTATGAAATGTTATCTATATTTGAATATATTGATACTGTATATCGAAATTTTTACAAAAAGTTTATAAATTTACTAATGAATTTATATATTTTTTTGATTTTAAATAGTTTCATAATTTTAAATTACTATTGACATTTTTTACTATTAATGATAATTCAAGTAAACTCAATTCTTATACAATTCAAATTTTAATTTTCTCTGTATGGTTTTTTTTTCATAATCAGATTTATAAGTTTTATTTAGAATGAAATAGTTATATAATTCAAATCATATTAATTGTTACTAAGTTTTGTAACAATTAATATGATTTGTAGAAGAAACTAATTAGCATTAAAAATTAAAGAATATAAATAATATTGTTTGAAATAATGTATTTTATTAGTATGTAAAATAAAAATTTGATACAAAAATAAGGTAGAGAAATAAATACTCTAATAAGCATATATTAGTATATAGCAAGTGTGGCTAAACTTCATGCCACTACGAGCCACATAAAAATGTCTTAAATACTTGAGAGCCGCAATTTGTTTATGTGTCTATGAGAGCCACGTCAGTTTTTTTTTGGGTAATCTTAATGGTTTCAAAAATTGTTTATTGTAAATTTCGCATGCATTTATGTCATATAGATGCATATTACTTTTTACAATAAATGAACAAATTACAGATATATTATTTTTTTAACTTTAATAGATAGTTTCTCCATATTAATTATTGACTTTCATGGTGTGAAATCACTCACATTGAAGGTATCAAAGATACCGCATGCGGCTCGTGAGTCGCAATTTGGCCCCCACGTATATAGTGTGTCTATGAGAGCCACATCAGTTTTTTTCGGGTAATCTTAATGGTTTCAAAAATTGTTTATTGTAAATTTCGCATGCATTTATGTCATATAGATGCATATTACTTTTTACAATAAATGAACAAATTACAGATATATTATTTTTTTAACTTTAATAGATAGTTTCTCCATATTAATTATTGACTTTCATGGTGTGAAATCACTCACATTGAAGGTATCAAAGATACCGCATGCGGCTCGTGAGTCGCAATTTGGCCACCATGTATATATAGTATAATATACTGTATTAGGATCAAATGAGAAATTCATCTTTTTCTTACATCTATTGTTCAACTTTCGTGCCCACGTATATATAGTAACTTATAATATTCAAAGCAAGATAAAATGTGTAGATGTGTACCTGTGTGCACAAATGGATCATATATAATGAACCAAAACTGCTTAAAAGACTTATTTCATAAATTGAAAAAACAGCACTAGATTGCAGTTCAACACAAAATATTCAATAAACAAACTGTATTAGGATCAAATGAGAAATTCATCTTTTTCTTACATCTATTGTTCAACTTTCGTGTGCTACTACAATATTTACTAATAAAAACAGAGTACATTATCCAATCAAAATATCTAATATGGGTGGCCGGATGGCGAATGGTAACGCTGTCGGCGAGACACGCAGGAAGCCCCGGGTTCGCATCTGATCCCGGATTTTTTCGGGGTACTGGGCCCGGCCCGGTGATCCCCGTTCTTCACCATCCGGCCGGATGGCGAATGGTAATGCTGTCGGCGTGACACGCAGGAAGCCCCGGGTTCGCATCTGGTCCCGGATTTTTTCGGGGTACTGGGCCCGGCCCGGTGATCCCCGTTCTTCACCATCCGGCCCCCTCCACGGGTGTGGGTGCAGCCCGTGGTTGGAACTGGCCTTGCCCCCTTAGTAATCTCCGATTGGAAAGGGGGCGTAAAAATGCAAAAACCAATTACTCGGTTGCCGATTTAAAATATAATTTAAAGGAGTACTTGAATGATATATCAAAAATGCAAAAAACAATTACTCGGTTGCCGATTTAAAATATAATTTAAAGGAGTACTTGAATGATATATCAAATATTTTAATTTCTTAATGCTTTTTACAGGCTGATTTTTTTTACACACTAATATTTTCAATTCAAAATTATTTTAGATGAAAATAGTTTCTCTAAGAAAGAAAAAAAATATGCACACATTGCAAAATACATTTTTTATTTTTAGTGCAAATTATGACCGAAATTTTCGCGGAATATTAAATAACATAAGAAATTATTGTATATAGGCTACTAAATTCGGCCAAAATCAATTGAACAATGAAACTTCTAGAGCAGTGTTTCCCAACCGAAGTGCCGCGAAATATTTTGGATATAAAAGCATATTTTTAATAGTAATTAGGATTTCGGAAATTTTGTTTCATATAATTTCGAAATTCAACTATCTCGGAAGTTTCAAAATTCCGAAGTTTTGAAATTCCGGCAGATGACAGAACAATCAGTCCATTGAGAACATTCTCGAAGTCTCAACTGAGCATGTAAAAGCGAACGAACATTTCTGCCGCTTCCAGATTTTTTTAAATATTACTTCCATTGTGTCTGCTATGGATAAGTTCATTGTAAAGAAACGTAAACTACAGAATAGTAAAAGTGAACAGTTAGCATTTATTGCTTAGCCCGGACCATGCGCTTCAGAAGACAACAATGGAAATTAATATTTATCATCATAATATTCTATTCTGGTATTTATATCTTTCAGTAAATGAATAAAATTAGTAATGGAGTAACTATTTATTTGAAATTAAATTTATCATGTTCCTGATATATACTCTGATTTAATATTTAAAAAATTGGAAAAATAAAATTCTAACAAGAATGCCCCAGTTTTTAATCTCATTTCCAAGGTACGCGAACGTAAAAAGGTTGAGAAACACTGTTCTAGAGGAATTCACAAGAAACGTTCTACTATTTTCAGTTAGGTTTATTTGACTAAAATTTTCAAGAGATCTCAAATAATATAAGAAATATCTATTCCAAATTTTATTGAAATTGGTTGAACAATGCAATATATGGAAGAAAATGATGCTTTTTTCCTATATTTTGCTCTTTCAAAACAGCTCGAATTCGCTTATTAATAATTATCCAATTTGAAGTTTATATTCTGTGTCGTATTGAATACTTTTCTAGAATATAAAATGTCAAATTATTAATAATTAATTTAAAACGAAAGTTATTACGAGGATGATTTCGGGAAAAAATTATTCTTGTAATAAGACAGTTAATCACAGTATAGTATATTCTTTCCTTAGAGCAGGGATGCACATACTTATTAGTACCAAGGACCGCACTATGGCATAAAGGAGGACCACCAAAAAAACTACGAACGTTATATATCATATTATTTTTATTAATTACAGTTACAAAGCAACATAATCGAAAGTAAACAAAGAATTTTTAATTGGATGCATAGTATTGCATCGATTTAACAATTTTTTTATGTTAGATTCGACATTTGTAGTAGCTAAACGCAAGATTGATTCTAAATTTTCATTAGTTAAAACCTAATTAACGAAAGCAAGCCATTTATATCGCCGAATTCTACCATGGATATATACCATAACATGAATTTAATCTTAATAGATGAATATTTCAATCAAGGAATAAGTAATTGATATACCTTAAAGCACTAGCAGCGTTCCTTCAATAGCTCATGATGGGTTCTGCTGAAAGGGTCGTATAACATATTTAATGGGATTGGCTACAATAGAATTGGATATTAGCTACAGCAATCAGCGGATCGGCTCCTGGATCTTCTCTGAAAAATCTTTGTGTAGAATTCGAAATTGATCCTGGTTAGTTTAGTTAAGCCGCCAAATCACAGTTAGAATATTCAGTAACTTGGCGGAGGCCACTTTTGGAACCCCATGATGGAATCAACTAGAAGGTTGAAGAATAGGTTTAATGGGCCGAGCCCGGACTTCTGAAAAACTAGCGGTATGAAACCTGGATTTGAACTCAGATCTTCAAGGTTGTAAGTAATGTTTTACCATGAGGCTATCCAGCCGACAACGCCATTCGCACAAGAGATACTATATCTGGCGGCCTCCACTTTTAGAGCTCATCACAGTCTGGACAATACCATGATGGTATCAATCGGTAAGTTAAAGGATGGGGTTCAACGGACCGAGCCCGGATCCCTTTAAAAAACTGGAGGTATGGGACCCGAAATTGAATTTGGCTCAAAGTAATAAGCGATTGCTTTATCATACGGCCATCCGATCGACAATTGATCCTGAACTTCTAAGTAAATGTCTAGCACGCTTGCGATTGAAAACATGAATGAATAAACAATTCGCGAAGCAAGATAACATATTCGAAATGATAAAATAGTTTAATAAACTACAATAACTTGCAAGATAGCTGCAATATGTTTCTCATAGAAAAAGTATATTATTCATAACTTTTCATATGATTTCGTTAAAATAAATATACTCTGATTACAAATATAAAATTCTGCTACTCAAATATCGATCGATAAATGTATGACCTTGAAAAATAGATGAAACTTTCCGATAAACATTTTGAAAATGTTTATTTTTAATAACTGTTATTAATGATATAACGATAAATTTAGAAAGTAATTCCTCGGGAATGAGACACAACTCATTTTTTAAAGAAATGATTAAAATTCAAAATATTTCATAAAAATTGAGAAATGTGAAAAATTATGCACAAGACAAATTTTTAAAATCGAATGGATACATGTGCTAAATATAACGTTAATTGGAAAATGTATATTTAAAACTTATAGTATGCAATATTCGCAGTAGTTAATGCTATGTTTATTTTATACTTCATTAATAAGTTTGTATAAACAGTATTTGATCAGAAATTTAAAATATAGTATTAAACTGAAAGATGAATTTTTCAAGCAAAAATGTCTTTAGACCATTAGAACTGTTTTGCATTAAAAAAAAATTTTCAACAATTGCATCTGAAGATATTTATTAATAAACTTTATTATCTATCATTCTCGCATATGGATCAAACAATAGTAATGTAAAAATATTTTTGGAAAATCAGAGTGCTGCAGTCTTTACTTCATGTAGCATAAGTGATAACTTACTATATGCTATTTATTAGAATGAAAATATAAATAAATAGAATATTTGAAAATATATATATTCAAATATTCAATTTATTTATTTTTATTTTCATTCCATTTGGATGGATCGGAGGATTTTGGTCGTTTCGGACATCCTGTACAATTTCTAAAATAAATATTTCAAATTATAAAAAGCTTATTGTGATTTGTAATTATAATCATTGATAACTTAAAATAACTGATGAATATTTATTTATAACTGAACAGCTAAAAAGCTAATGTGGAAGATAAATGTTGAAATTACTGATTTTATTAAAAAACCATACAAGCCATGACAAAATATTACGAATATTATAGAAAAATGTGACAAATCTGATCTTCAAAGGATTTATATTAGCAATTTGTTTTATGAAACTTCAAGCTCAAGAACTTTTAGCTAACTCTATATTTCCCATAGGCACAATAGTTCACTATTCGCTAATTCAGTATTCGCGAAGAATTTACGGAACGGAACTACGGCGAATAGAGAGGATCGACTGTATAAAACAATCCAATATTTTTTGTTTTCATTTTACATGATTTTTCTGCCTCATTTTTTTATCCTTATTAAAAACAGTTTTTAGAATCTTCAGAATTTCCGAAAGGGAATTTCAAATCTCGAAAAATAAATTAATTACTAATTTGGGAATTCCTAAATCTCGAAAGCAAAAAGTTCGAGAAAACACAATCATTACCACAAATATTTGAGAAAAAATCGAGAAGCTATTCATTCCATTACGTTCCTGCGAACCTTTCTTCCAAACATTTTCATACTTGGTTTATGTGTATTTTCTGTTTACAGACACCTTATTTAATTTGTATTACATTACTTATAAATAATTACAGTATATGCAGTGAATAACACTATATACAGTATTATAATTACAGTAATCTTTATTTTATTTTTAAAAACATTAACCATGTAGTAAATGAAATCTTATTTTTGATTGATAGTTTTTGATGTTGGAAGATGTTTGATGTGACAACTGACACATTGTCTTTCTGAACTGCGTTGAAAAACTGCGTCAGCCTTGTCTGCGTCGCTTTTTGCCTCAGATCTAAAATTTCGGCGTAAGGAGCAAATGCGCAGGAAGTTAGGCGCCTAAATTTGAGACTGCATTTAAGCATAAGATCACATTCTTCTATTGGACCTGCGGACAATAAGAACAGGCTTTTGGCCTACCTACGATCTGTGGCGTGAGTTTTCGATATCATATCAATATTTGTGTGAACTAGGCTTTTCAACATTAATGAACATAAAAACTAAAAAAAACAAAAGACAGGAATATTGATGATGAAATGAGGGTAGCTTTATCATATACTAGATCCGACCTGACTCAAATCTGCAAAAGACAATTAGCTAAGGCATCGCATTAAACTTGATTTAAAAATGTTCCACTTTTCAAAAAGAGTTAGTTACAGTTCTTAAGAATATATGTTTTTTTTTTAATTAATGTCTTTTTTACTGTTATTTAATGTGTAATATATAATTTTTAGTAAAATACATGTTCATGTATATTTTTGTTGTTTGTTTTATGATCTTATTGATATAGTGTTCCGCAAATTTTCTTTACAATCAAAAGTGTTTCGTGACTTCGAAAATGTTAAGAACTACTGGTCTAGAGCTCTAGACTAACAGATATGTCCCTTAGAAAAAGTTTAGGACTCTTATTTTTGCTATGTAATTTTCTAAAAGTAGTCGCTGGCCATTGGGTAAAGATGGGATTTTGGGAAATGGTTGAGGACTAACTATCCATTCATATTCTCTAATACACTCCTTTATATACCATAGACGTCATTAGACATCATTGTTACTCTGACGAACCGCTCAATGAGGTAAAAACCAGATATTTGTTTTGGCTTTGTTATGTAAATGTCATCATAAATCTGCCTGTGTCATAATATGGCATGTCTACAATAATAGAAATCTTTAAAACTGAAATAAAACGAATGATTTTTTTTTTGTATAATTTATTGATCTGTGTTATTTTAGGTTTTCTTATGTAGACATATATGAGCTTTTTAGCTTTTTAACTTATGTAGATGTATATGAGCTGTTTAGTCTATATGACTGCTTATTTTTTACGTGTCACTATATTTGACTATCTAGATCAGGAGTCGGCAAACTTTTGAGATGGAAGACCCATACCTGTCCCTTAAAACAATTTTAAAATTATTCGAGTGCTATAAATATCTGTATGCCAGAGGTAAAAGGCACCATGTTACAAAAGTGAAATTTTACAGGAGAGCAGTTTAAAGGTTTTTTTGTGTTTTTTTTTATTTCTAGCTTGCTTGTTAATGAATGTTTTTCAATAAACCCTTCTACATTTATTCTTTGGATTATTGACTTTGAAATTAAATTATAATATTGTAGGTTTTGAGGTTTATTACTTTTTAAAATGAAATATATTAAAAAAAAGTTTGTGGACATAGTGCTGTTTATCATTGAATATCTCTGTTATTTATTGAAATAGGACTTAGTATCCTATACCTCTGTGTAGTGTAATGAAAGTACATCAAACTAATTGCATTATTTCAATATTGAAAAAAATGGACATAGTGCCCTTTACCTCCGGCATACAGATATATTTTTACAAAAAGGAAAATATCAAGTAATATTATAACAAGTTATAATATTAATTATATCTTTATTATATGAAGAAAAAAACAAAAAACACACAAAAAATTGCTCTCACTGGTTTTAATCAGTGTGAGCAAATAAGCTTGAATTTCTTTAGAAAGTTTCTGTATGTCTGGTTCATAGCTAGTCATTTTCAATTTAAAGCACACATATTAGTGCCATCAAGTTTTTCGAGGTCTATAATACAAATGAAATCACCATCATGTGAATAAAATTCTTTAAAAATTTTATAAATGAAACTATGATAGTTTTATTTTTATTTTCGATTTTACTTCAGAGCCATTCCTTACACATGGATGTCACAATCTGAAAGAGCCATTTTATCCAGAGCTGCAGTTTTCCTAACCCCTGATATAGATCAACAATCTAGATCAGCGGTTTTCAATTGACTGGTTAATCATGGGGTGATTTTTGGTCAATCTCTTGTTTATTCCTCCTTACTTATAAATTTAATTAAAACTGAAAACATAATAATTTATTTATCATTATTTTTTATTATTTTTTAATTTTCTTTAAATATATTGTTATTGTTTGTTTATTTTTCATTAAAATTGTGAAATCAGTAATTTTTTTATCATTTGGAAGTATACACATGAAAAGCTTTCAATATTAACTGATATTGTGAAAAAAATTCTGTCGTGTTTCAGATCGACATACTTGTTGGAATCTGCTTTTTCAAATGTGAACATCATAAAAAAATCAAGAAGCCAAATTACAAATGATCATTTGGATGATTGTCTGCAATTAGCTACTTCTTCATATCAACCTGACCATGAAGATATTGTGAGCTCCAAACAATGCCTAATTTCACATTAACTTTTTTTTTATTTAACCAGTATTTCCTATAACTTATGAGTATGTAATCAGTCTGTTGTTTTTTCTAACTTTGGTTTTCCAAACTAGAGAAATAAATATTTTATTCCAATATATTTGTTTTATTGTGTTATCCAATGTATTTGTTAAATAAAAATAATTATAAGTGATAAATAAATTTTTAAATACAAAATAAAGTTTTTAGTGCTAGGAGAATGGGTCCTCTGAAGTGAGTGAGCACATTTAATTGAAGATGTATGTAATCAGATATCAGGTTAGGGGAATATGATCTATAGAAGAGAGTAGATTGCCAAATAACTTAGTATAGAAAAGTAGCTCACATAGTAAAGAAGATTGAACACTATTAGTCTAGATAATAAAATATAGTGAGGTGTAAAAAATAATACTATGACAAATCACTGAATGGAATAAAAAGCAGATATTCGCTTTGGCTTTGCTTACATAAATATCATCATAAATCTTCCTATAGCATAACATTGCAAGTCTACAATAATAGAAACCTTTAAAATTGCAATAAAATGAATGATTTTTGTACAATTGCTCTATGTATTATTTTAGATTTATATGCCTGTTTTATATATTATTTTGCAATTAGTTTCAGATATTTTCTTTTTGAAATATAAAGTTAGTAGAAGTGATGCGGATAAACCAAATAGCTTATTTGCTTAGTTTATTGACTCAAAGACGTCGCAGGGCCAAAATAATTAATGTAACATTATGGGATTTCAAATAAGTTTATTTTTTGAAAACTGTAGAAGTGACGCGAATAAACAATGTGACCTATCCGCTTAGTTTATTGACTCAAAGACGTCGCAGAGCCAAAATAATTAATGTAACATTATGGGATTTTTAGCATACAAATTCAATAAATATTTTTAATTCCTGATATTTATAAGAATTTTCTTGAGAATCAGGAATGAAATTTTTTTGTAAATTTTGAGATTTCTCGAGATGGGAATCTCGAGCACAATCACTATTTAAAACATTAAAAATACTACATTATAAATGTAACAGAAACATTAAAAGTTAAAATTTAAAATTTTTTGAAATATAGCAAGGAATTATTTATTTGCTATTGGGAGAAATTCTTACTGCTTTCTATAGGTATATAATTAAATAGAGAGTTAATTACAGCACTTGTTAGCAGTCCAAACAAACTCTTTATTAACTTTAATAAAGAGTTTGTTTGGACTGCTAATGAGTGCTGTAATTAACTCTCTATTTATTTATTTGCATTTATAACTTAAAAATATAGTATATGTTTATTTCAAAAAACTTATGGAAGATGTTTTATGCAAAGTCAAATTTACAGAAGTTAGATACACATAAACTAGGAATACCTGTATATTATATATTTTCTTTGTTTTACTCTAAAGACTATTTTAGTAAATCACTTGTATTTTTCTCATCAAATTGATAATGTTTTTAATTTTTGAAATTTTTTTATTGGTTTTTATGTTGATTATAAAATCTAAATCTTAAATCAATACGACATTAATGAATTCTCTTTCCTTAGTTTATTTGAAAAAGTACAAATTGGATTATTCTAGATTATTAAGTTTAAGAAAATTAATTTTTCTAAGTAGATTTTAAAGCAGGGATGCACAGACTTGTTAAGATCAATAAATCTCAAAATTTACAAAAAAATTTCATTCCTGATTCTCAAGAAAATTCTTATAAATATCTGGAATTAAAAAAATTTTTTGAATTTGTATGCTAAAAATCCCATAATGTTACATTAATTCATAGATTCATTGTGGCTTATAGGAGGGTCACCAAAAAACCACGAAAGTTAGATTTCATATCATATTTATTAATTACATGTTACAAAGCAACATAATCAAAATTGAAGAATTTTTAATTAGATGCATAGTATTGCATTGATTTAACAATTTTTTTATGTTAGATTTGGTTATGTTTGACATTTGTAATAGCCAAATGTAAGATTGATTCTAAATTTTCATTAGTTAAGCAGCAATGCTACCTTGTGTGCATGAACAATTATTTTAAATTATCTATTTCACACACACAAATACAGTAAAAATAATAAAAATATTTATTATTACAAATACGATTATTATTTTTTCCTTATTGTTTAAAAGATCATCGTCAAACCACAGTAAAAATAATTTCACATCAGAAAAATATTATTTGAAAATACTTTCTTCTTCTTTGTTTCTTTCTTTGGTTCTATAAGCCGCAGGGGCCTATGACCGCCTTAATAGCTGACCTCCAGTTCATTCTATCCTGCACTATCTCCCTCCAGTGTTCCCCATCCAGTCCTGCTTCCTTAAGATCCCCTATGATTCCTTCTTCCCATCGGAGAGGTGGTCTTCCAATTGGTCTTTTTCCACTAGGTTGGCCATTCATGATTCTGCACACTCCTCTGTTCTCCTCTGCTCGTGCTGCAAGCCCAGCCCATCTTAGCCTTCTTGCTCTAATGATCTGTATAATATCATGATTATTGTATTTTTTTCTTAGTTCTCTGTTTATTTGAAAATACATTGTTCAAAACTACAAATAATAATTTGTTGGTTGTTTGACTTATTAAAATAACAGAGTGAGGTGGGCTGTTGACAAATGAATGGAGAGCCGCATGCAGGCCGTGGTCTATGCATCCCTGTTCTAAAGAATATACTATAGTAGGTCTTCAGGAATATTTTATAGTAGATCTTCAGAAATACTCAAATAACCATCAGGAATATTCTGATATCCTTACACATGGATGTCATAATATTACATTAATAGCAATTTTAATCTGATTAATTGGTAATTAAAATAGAAATGAAAAGAATTATATGTACCTGTTTTTGGTTAACTACTTGCCAATGTGATTGTATTCATAAAATAGTTATAAATATTCTATAACATGCATAACATTGCAACTCTTTAAAACACAGTATAAATACAGATATTTTTTTGTCTTACAAGATTAATTGGCCTTCATTTTAAAAGATTCTTTATATTAATTCAAAAATATCTTAAGCATATGTTATACCCACAAACAGCTATTGTACTGCTTTAGTGTTTTATAAAACTGCTAAAGCAGTTTCTCTCACTAAAGATATTCTATCATTGTTGTTTTTTATTTTATTTATTGATTTCTGTTTTTGAAGATGTGAAAAAACTATTTGTTGTCATGCGGCAGCATCTTTTTTTTGTGATATCTCACAATCCGTAGGTGATATTGAAAAACTTTCAAAACAAAAGTTGTTTTTGTTTTTTATAGTTCTATCCAGTTATGCCAAAATCGGCACATGTTTCCATTGGAAAATTCAGAGTTCACACCTTGTGCCTCTACTTCCAATGGGCCCACAAAATTTTTATCATGCCCATTTGATTCTTTGGATATACTTTGATAATCAAAATTTTTCGCCCTACTTCCTATCTCATCATGTTTTCGAGAAAAAAGGGTGATATGGATGGTAAGAAACACCCTGTATATATATTAGGTCATCCCATATGTAATGTTGTGTTTCACATGTCCCACAGAACTATGATGAAGTAGACCATGGGATGATAAGACATATCACATGGCATGCTCTTCATGCAATGTGAGGCAGAGAACAACAGTTGTACTGTAAAGGTTCAACAAAAAAGAAAAAAAACACTTGTAAGTAGCTAGAATGCAGAAGACTGATCCATATATCAACTGATTATTCAACAACAATTGCTGAGAGTCAGCAACAATAATGATCAATCTTGTCTTGTCTGACAAGGGGAGGCTCAGACATTTGGGTCACATTTTTGAAATTAAGTACATTTGTAAATGCTCTAAGATAATATAATGTGCAAGCAATAAAGTGTACAATCCAAGCATTGTCAAGAAAATCAAGGTAGAAGTTTTGTGCTGAGCTTATAAATATACTAGAATTCAAAGTAGCATAAATGTTCTGGTGAGATAATGGTTAGCATCTCACTTTTGTAATTGTGAAATTGCTGGTTTGATTCTCAGCTTTGAGTTTTTTTATTATTTTTTTTTTAATATTTTTTGTATATAATTATTTGTACTTTTTTATTTATTTTAAATACTTTGTATGTATATTTTTTTGGTCAACAGATGATGTCACTTTCCATTTTATTTTTTAATATTTTTTGTATATATTTATTTTAAATACTTTGTATGTATATTTTTTTGGTCAACAGATGATGTCACTTTCCATTCTGTAAGAATACCAATTTTCTGACTGTAATATGAGTCAGAAGTTTCTACAGATGTGTGTATTTCTACAGACAGGTGAAGAACTTTATCAAATGTCTTCAAAACTGCCTATATTTGATTATATATCATCAGTTATCTGCACCCCATATTTTCAAAAATGTTGTGTTACTCATGATTTGCATCAAAATAGAGGATCTTACAACTCCTTGTGCATATGAGAATAGTGCATTCATTCGATACAGTCAATGTTGAATTAATTTGTATTTCTAATGTTTATACAATAAATATTGCTCTGTTTCATTATTGGAAAATAAATTATTCTTCACAGCATCTCTGAAAAATAATGTATTTTTATGAATACAATAAACATATTGAAACATTCCTGTTGTTGAAACCTTTCATGCCAAACTTGTGGAATGATGGTAAATATTATTTGTTGAAAATTACTTGTCAGTAATTTTTTATTTGCAAATAATGACTATTTAAATTTATTTTAGCATACTTTAAACAATATTTATATTTTTAATACTCTGGTCTATTGATCCCTGTTCTCCACAACCCAGCTGATCCCTCTGTAGGGATGAGCAGTCTGTGAAAGGCTTGTTTCTCCCCATCACTTACAAGTTAGTAAATTAGTAGTCTTACAGAATGGAAAGTGGCATCATCTGTTGACAAAAAATAGAATATGCATACATAGAATATGTATACATAAAATATTTAAAATAATTATACTTATCCAAAACATAAGAAAAAAGCAAGAATCAAACTAGTGATCCCATAATTACAAAAGATGCTAAATTATGTGGGCCCACTGGGAAGATAAAACTCAATGGGTCCGACGGGCCTGGGGCCCATTGAAGGGTGGGGGCCCCCGGGCCCACCCGTGGAGTGGGGCCGTCGGGGGCACGGCGCCCGTGAGGGTGCAACCTCCATGGGCTCCCGTGCAATTACTACACATTTGAACTAATGCTTAATAAATATAGTAAATAAATTTGCAAGATAAGCTATTATTACACAATATGCTGTGTTATATAAAGTATTATAAGTTAGATTAGATCACAACAGTATATTTCCGCTCATTTATATGAGCGGGGAATTGATCACAACAGTATATTTCCGCTCCTCGTATATAAAGTATTATAAGATTAGATCACAATAGTATATTTCCGCTCATTATATGAGCGGGTAATTTCTAGTTTAAAATAATTATACTTATCCAAAACATAAGAAAAAGAAAAAAGCAAGAATCAAACTAGTGATCCCATAATTACAAAAGATGCTAAATTATGTGTTATTGAATCATCTATATTGTTTTTGAATTCTAGTATATATGAGTTAAGCATAAAACTTCTTGATTTTCTTGATAATGCTTGAATTGTATATTTTATTACTTGCACATTATATTGCCTTAGGGGGGAGTACTACAAGTATGTGTGATTTCAAAAAAAAAAAAAAAATGATTTGAATGTCTGAGTTGAATGTTTGAGAGAATTGTCCTGGTTCTTTGCTCCTTAGCAAAAAACTTTAAAGGGAGACAATATTTTAAAAATTTCAGTAATGCAAATATTTAAAAAAGAACTTGGAAAAATATGACACTTTTAGAGGCTGATAACTATTAGTTGATGCTTATAATAAATGCAAATATGATATTTCCAGTTGGAAGAAATTCATTTTTCACAAATAAAACATCAACATTTTGAAATGCTGGAAGATGCAACAGAAAGTTTTTAATACAATTTAAATTATTAATAATGCAACATAAATACATAACAAGAATATGTCTTTTTTTGAAAGGTCAGTATATATATAAATTAATATACCATAATTTATAGTATTGAATTTCAAGGTATTCGTATAATTTAGTTTTATGCAAACAGTAAAAAATAAATAAAAAAAGAGGACAAGATGAGATTATTTAAGTTCCTTGCATTTATTAATAAGCTTGTTGCTCTCTCTTATTTTATGTTATCCAAATCATGACTCAATTTCACTTATAAACATAAAAAAAAAATTAAAATTTGAATAAATTTTATCATTTATTATGAATATTTATATAATAAAAGTACAGTAGAGCGTCAATTATCTGAATATCGATTAACCGGAACATCGCTTATCCAAAATGTAATTTTCAATTTGATATGCAACAGGTCTCCGCCAATACTCCTACCCTACACATTGTAGGTGGGAGAATCTAAGCTTCTGTTATGCATGTTGACTGTATTGTCTATATAATTTAGTTTGTATTGAGTATTGGCAGACCTGTTGCATATCACAATTGAAAATTATGTAGCCCTTATACTCTGTTTACACTATGCAATATATAAACCAATTCAAAATATTGAACTTGTTTAATCTCATAAATGTGAACAGAACAAGGATAGCCAAACTCGTTTCAAAATGTCATGTACTAGTGCATACTGGTTTAGGCTGAACGAGTACAATAAAACATATGTATTTGAAATTTGTTTTGTATTTTTTACATTGTGTTTTTCTTATTTTTCTATCAGATCGATTATCCAAAAAAATCATTTATCCAAATACCCTTGGTCCCAATTAGTTTGGATAATTGATGCTCTACTGTATTATAAATAAATGCATGCATCAATTATATATTATTGACTGAAGAGCTATCCAATATACAGAGACAATCTGATCTTAATGAGCATATTTATCAAGCTTTGAAAGAAGACTGGAAGTTAGCAAAGTTGTCATTCATGCATTTAATGAGAGATAATTTTAAGCCCTTCAAAATGGCTAAAGCCACTTAGCTTTTTTCGTTTTTATAATGAATGGTACATTGATTTTCTAATATCTTTTCTTTACCATGTATATTTATGTGACAATGTTTTCAGGGCCTGCTTAGCTTTTTGTTATATTGCTTGGTTCTGGAGATAAGTAAAGGTATTATTTATACCTAAATCTGGAATAATTTTTATATCAAGGCTAAAATATATCTTGAAATTAATGTGATGTTATTTTTATTAATAAATTTGGAAATATGAAAACAGAATTATAAAAATATTGAGGAACAGCAATAAAAATCTTAATTTTTGAAATGTTGATCCAAGTTACTTTTAAATTCCAATCAAAGCACTATAATAGGAAAGCAATTTAAACGTGAATTCTTTCATAACAAATATACAAAATGTTATTTTGTATTTTTGAAGGTATTCTCAGCTCCAATTGCTAAATTATAAAATATTTCTAAATTCTGGAATATCTAAAACATACAAGTTAGAGCTCTCATGCCATTCAAAAAAAAATTCAACACTAATTTCATATAATTAACATATAGATTAACAGATAATTCAAATACTTTGGATGGTTAGACATATTTTCAGTAAATTAATACATTAATGTCCAAAATACTATTTTATATAAAGTCAAGTCTGAAGGGCTTTTAAGTTTAAACCTGTAACTATTTAGATCAGGGGTGGGCAATTATTTTCTGCCGAGGGCCAGATTAACAATCTTCAGGATAAAGCGGGCCGTATAAAAATTGAAATGTACCTAAGGCTGAATTTAACCTTATGGTGCCATTATGTAATTATGTAATGAAATTATTGATGATAATATTAGCTAATCTATTAATAATTAATAAAACTACTTAACATAAAATGAGTACTCAAGTTTAAGGAATATGTTTGTGATTCTTGCACAAACATATTCCTCTCACCATCACAAGGGACAAGAATAATGGTTACGCCAATTTATTCGCACACGTTCTTGTCGATTTCACTATTGTGTGTAGCCACTTTTGTGATACTTACGCAAAGAATATATTCGTGTATCGATATTATTTTTGAAATATATTTTTCTTGTGTTTTTTCTTAGTTTTTGTTTGTATGCAGAGTTCAAAAGTATTCTTAGAAACTATTTTTTTCATTAGAAACATTAGAAAATTATTTGTCCTACGAATAAATTCAGATAATTTTCTTTGAAAACAAGTATTTTATCAAACTGGTTGATTCTAACGGTCTATTACATCAGAATGTTACAAAATATTAGGTCCTACATAATTAATTTTGTAAAAACAAATTTACAACTTAATGTGAATGATGAAATTTACTGTGTTCGTGGTTAATTATATCATCAAAATTTGGAGTAACTCAGTAGTGTACGTGTACACTAGCGAGAGTATCCATTATTTTATTTTTTCTTTTTGAATAGAATTTTACAAATGTGGACTTTGAAACTGTAATGTATTCTAGTTTATGCTGCGGGCCGTATAAGATGCCTTCGCAGGCCAGATCAGACCCGTGGGCCGCCTTTTGCCCACCCGATCTAGATTATACTCCTCCATCCACTATTACTGCTAATAGCTAATAATAAGGTCTTTTAATTAGCCATTAGCATGTATTTGTTATAAACCAAAACCAAGGGTGAAATATGTTAAGGTAAGTTATTATTAATTACAATATTTATACAAATAATCCTCAACATAAGACAGTTTGATTCAAATCCCACTACTGTAAGTCAAAAAATCCTAAATTTATGGATTATCCATTACTCTTATTTATTGTATTAAACTTAACACAAAAATACAAAAAATACATAAAAAGGTGCTTTCTGTATATCAGACCACTGCTCATGGGTTGAACCCATGTGAATTTCTTTGACCAATCACAGAATTTACTAATTACATCACCACTGTCATAAGTGAAGAACTAACATAATTAATGATACATATTCAAATGAGGAGAAACCATTACAGATATATATCATGTCTGCTTCTTTGGCCTCCATCACACTGCTTTTTTCTTAGTTTATTACAATATTCAACTCAAAATCTTCTAGCTAGTATTGTGCAGCAATTATACCTTGCAACCTTGCACTACATTATTCTTGTATTCTTTTAGCCCTTCTTTAAAATTCTACCATCTTATCTATATAAATAATTCTCAATTTGTGAGTTCCCACTTAATGAATTCTCAAATTTGTTTTTTTTTTTTTTTTTTTTTTTTTTTTTTTTTTTTTTTTTTTTTTTTTTTTTCAAATTTTTTTTTTTTTTTTTTTCGATATGAAAAAAAAATCAAAAATATGAACATTAACTACGAAAAATATAAGCTAAACATTCATAAATAGGTATTTCAAATAGATGTAGTTATACAGTATAATACAACTCATTTTATGGCAAAAACTGTCACTTCTTGTGAAATCAGAAAAATCAAAATGGCAGCATGAGAAGAAGAAAAACTCTCCCTGGCTGTCATAGTTTATCAGCATATTATGTAAATAAATTTCATTCCTGGATTGTGTCTAAAGCAGCATCTTTATAAAAGCTCATCTACTTATCTGTCAATAATAATGAAGCAAAATTCTTTAACAATTGTATGACAAATAACTTCATTATTGTAATTTGCTTGATTTTAAAGGCCATGTTTTCATTTCTTTAGATAGATAAATCATTATTACATTATAAATTATTATTTCTGTTACTTAATTTTATAATGGTCGAATTTCATTGTTGAGAATGGAACCATAGAAAATATGAGAATTCATTATTTCCATGGGAAATTGATTCTTGGAATTCTTATTTTACAAGCTCACTCCAGGAATAAATTAACTCATACAAGTAGTTCTCAATTTTATATTATTCATTTTGATTCTTATGGAGAGTTTATAATTATTTTAGTGTGTAGATGAATTTTTTAACTAATAAAAAATTATAGTATTCCTTAAAATTAGAATTCTGTTCCTTTTAGTTTAATTACTTGTATTTTGAATGTATTAAAAGATATTGGAGTCTCAACTGTTCCTGTTGAACTTAAGTGTTAGGAGAAAAAAAAATGTTTTAAAGTGTTAGGGAGGGAAAAATTTTTAATAAATGATCTTTACAAACTTGAATTAAAGAATAGTTTTTTCTTTTTTTCCAAATATAATAGAAAAATATTTGTTACTGATTATTTCAAATCTTTTAGTTCAATAAATAGCACTAAGGTAATTGTGCAGAATCGCTAATTTTGCAGTAGGAGCTGAAATTTTGGCACTGGACTGGAAATGACGTCATCGGGAGCTTAATCTGACCTCCGATAATGGCGCGTGCACAAAAAAATCCAAAGTAAAAAATTAAAAAAACAGGCTAAATTAAAATACCTGCCTCGTCTACCGCAGGGTCGCCGCCATGACAGTAGCATCTCAGCGGAGCCTCAAGTGACTATACCGCACTGACGGCTGAGCAGACGTCCAAAATTTATTATTATTATATTATAAATCTTATATTATTTCTTCTTTACTATTGAAGAACTTATTTGGCATGAATTTCGATTTAGTTATTTTAGAGGAATTTTTTATAACAATTAAAGACCGCTGTAAGTATCCGGCCTTCGACTTAGCTTGACCTTGATTGACTTTATATTATTTTGTTGAGGAGTGGAGCGACGAAACTTATAGTGGTCCCGGCTGGTGCGCGTAGCGCACTAGGAGCACCGAAGGGGCCCGTGTCCCAGGACCGCTATTGGATAGGCCCCCTCCGTTGTATTCGACAGGCCCGCAGGGTCCCATGTAGTTACCTTTATATTAGGCACCCGAACGCGTCTGAAATCTTATATTTAAAAAATGACAGTCAGTTTGCAAGTTTAAGAATGTGTTTTATTATTTTTTAAATACTGGATGGAAATTAGCCGTCAATACGGCCGTCTCTGTAACACTTGAACGGGTAGAATCGACCGGGCCGGGGACGGGGTCCACGAACCCATCAAGTCCTAGACTTGATAGTACATGCATCCCTTGTGTTAGACTTGATAGTACATGTTAAAGTCTATAGGAAATGGAGTGTCTGAAGAGCATATAAAGCATATTATGCTGTATGAGTTTAACAAAGGACATATAGCAACTGTAGTGACACGAAACACCAATTCCATATTGGGCAAGGTACTCTGAATGTCAGAAACTGTCAAGAATGGTTCTAGAAATTCCAATTTGGGAACAGGACCCTAACAGATATGCCATATTGATCTGGATAATGATGAACTGAGAGCTGCTGTTGAAAGCAATACAGAGGAACAGTCAAAGAATTTGCCACAATTGTCCATTCATCCCATTCGATTATTCACAGGCATCTATAGAACCTTCATTGTGTGTCAAAATTGGATAAATGTGAGCTTCATGAGCTCACACCACAAAATTGGATAAATGTGAGCTTCATGAGCTCACACCACAAAATCTGCAACAGTGTGTGAACATTTGCACTTTTTACTCTTCTGTGAAAAGAGGGAGCTGTTTTTGAAAAGATTGGTTATAGGAGATAAAAAATGGATTCTATACCAAAACATTAAGCACAGACATCAGTGCTTCCTAAACAAATTCTGCCTGCAGTGGTGACTAAATCTTGACATTTTCCACATAAGGTTTTACTGAATGTTTGGTGGGGACATGCAAGGCATAGCTCATTACAGTCTTCTGTCACAGAACAAAATCATTACAGGGGATGTCTAGTGTCAGTAGCTAGAGCGTTGAAGCACTGCCTTGCAGGAAAAACATCTGGCACTCTTAATCATAAAAGCGTGGTGATTCTGTGAAACCACACACAGCCAGAATGACTTGTGTCAAGTTGCAAGAGTTTGGATTGGTAAAACTTTCCTATTCAACATTTTCCCCTAATAAACAATTATTAAACAAATACTAAGCATACACAAGCAGACCAATACTTTTAAACATAATCATTTAATCAGATAACTTACAAAGTGGTGTGAGCTTCATGAGCTCACACCACAAAATCTGCAACAGTGTGTGAACATTTGCACTTTTTACTCTTCTGTGAAAAGAGGGAGCTGTTTTTGAAAAGATTGGTTATAGGAGATAAAAAATGGATTCTATACCAAAACATTAAGCACAGACATCAGTGCTTCCTAAACAAATTCTGCCTGCAGTGGTGACTAAATCTTGACATTTTCCACATAAGGTTTTACTGAATGTTTGGTGGGGACATGCAAGGCATAGCTCATTACAGTCTTCTGTCACAGAACAAAATCATTACAGGGGATGTCTAGTGTCAGTAGCTAGAGCGTTGAAGCACTGCCTTGCAGGAAAAACATCTGGCACTCTTAATCATAAAAGCGTGGTGATTCTGTGAAACCACACACAGCCAGAATGACTTGTGTCAAGTTGCAAGAGTTTGGATTGGTAAAACTTTCCTATTCAACATTTTCCCCTAATAAACAATTATTAAACAAATACTAAGCATACACAAGCAGACCAATACTTTTAAACATAATCATTTAATCAGATAACTTACAAAAAATTAAAACAGCACATTTAGCAGTAGGATTATCAAACTAAATAACTTTTAATTCTCAATAACGTTTTCAGTATACAACGATACTATCTTCAGTTGAGTAACACATTCTATATAAGAACTACAGAACGAATACAATAAATTAGAATAGAATACATTTAAAAACAATTTATAAATATAACATAATTAACAGAATAAACATCAGACTTAAAGAGAGCTTCTTTTTATATTATATTAATTTACCCTGGTGGGAAGGGGAAAATAAAATACTGCTAGAAATTTTAAAGATAGGTTGAAAGAACATAAGGATAATATCGCTAAAGGTAATCTAGTGACCGTGCTAGCGCAAAGAGCTTTCGAAAAAGACGTAAGCATCAATTGGCAGGCTGCCAAAATTGTTAAAAATGTAGTTAATCGTAAGGATTTACCACTCAGAGAAAAACTAGAAATTATAAGGTCCAGTAATTCTAATAATATAATTAATATTAGACGAGCTGACGAATTAAGTATGGCGTGGAAGTGTGCAGTCAAGGAGAACAGCTAACCCATTAT
>AYEL01078220.1:0-24698 GCA_000484575.1 Olivierus martensii
ATATTATTTAAATGTACATTTAATATAATAAATATTTTTATTATTTTCATAGACCAATGTTTTAATGAAAGAAATGGATATTTCTGCAAGAGGTATGCTATCTTTATTTATAATCTATTTATTGGCTCTGATCCCAACCATTTCAGATAAATTACCGTATATACTCGAATGTAAGCCGATCCGTGTATAAGACGACCCCCCGACTTCAGAGTTTAAAATCAGTAAAAATTCATAACCCTTGTATAACCCTACCCTCTGACTTTAGCACTTAAAATTTGGCAAAAATTTGAAACCGATAAATTACGTGATTTTTGATTTTTAGTTATCGATATATTAATGCCATTTGCCAAAATAAATATTTTATTGAAACTTTAAATATATACATATAAAATAAATTTTATAATACAAACACCAATATATAATTTAAAAAGTAAAATTTTACTTTACCAAAGCGAGATTGATGTCGATGTATGATATTGTCGTTAGGGTGACATCGTTTCAGAAAATATCAAGTTAACGAATAGTAATAAATTTTGATAATTTACGTAAAAATATTTTCTTTTTATTGTTGTTATTGAATAACTGTTTTCTTTTCTAAAAAAATTTCATATTAAATTATCCTAGTAAAAATTCCCTTAGAATACGTCTGTCATACGGCTCCCAAGAAACGTTAGAAGTTTTGTTTTCCCTATAGTTGAGTTGAATTGAGTTATCGTATTCAAATCTTTGATTGTATTTTAAAATGAGTATTTGCTTTACTTTATGTACTGCTATCTACCTGATTTTATTTAATGTTAATTCTTAAATAAAATTTAAGCTCTTACTGAAGTATAGGAGAAACGAGTAAATAAATTCAGCACAATTTTAAAAGTGGAAAATACAGTATATTTTTCTAAACGATTTTACAGTCTGTTAAGGCAATCATTTCATTTAAAGATTTTATCTTCATTATTCCATAGATAGTATCCTTACTATATGATGAAAAAAGAGAAATATTGGATAAAGTTTGCACGATATGATAAATAGCCTTATCTATTTTGTTAATTTGAGTATCTGATGCAGAACTATAGATGGGTAGGCCATAGTGTATGTTAGAAAGAATAACAGAGTGAACCCAAATTTTGAGTACTTCGATGTTTTTGATCATTCTCAGAAATCGCCACATAAAGCTGGTTTTCCTATATATTTTTGCTTTGACGTTATCAATATGATATGAAAACGTCAATTTAGAGTCAAAAATAATTCCAAGATCAGTATGATGGTCAGAAATCTTGAAAATTTTATTAAATAGCCGGAAAATCTCGATATCGTGTAAATTATGTCTAAGAGAAAATTTCATGAATATAGTCTTATTAATATTTAATGATAAATTATTATTTTTGAACCAATTTTGAATGATAATAAGATCAGCATGTAATGAATTTATATCAGGGTTAAGTATTTTAATATCATTGGCATATCCAATAACTTTAGAAGTAGAAACAGAAAAGATTAATATAAAGAACAAATAATAAAGCGCTAAGAGCAAAACCTTGAGAAATTCCTACGTTAGGAGTAAATGTTTCAGATATGTACTGATTATACTTAACTGTATAGGAAAGCATAGAAGATAGCAAAAATTTAATGATCCAATTAGTAAAAAGAGAGTCAATGTTGTAAAGATCAGTAAGTCTATAATATAAAGTGAGAATATCGACGCAATCGAATGCAGATGATAAATCCAGGTAAGCAGTTTAAGTATCTAAACATTCTTCAAAATTTGAGTAGATGACAGAAGTAAATTCAATTAGATTAGTAGTAGTGGATCGATGTTTTGTTGTGTAGTGTTGAGATGTGCTTATATGATTTTTGACGTTAAAATCTAGATATGTGAGTATCATTTTTTCAATTAGTTTAAGCATAGAGCAAGACATATTTAAAGGTCGATATGAGAGCGCATCACTTGGATCTTTAGATTTTTTAAGAATAGGAGTAAGATACGAGTGAGTCCACATATTAGGACAGCAACATTTTTCTAATGTTATACTAAATATTGTACTATATACTGCATATACTGTATTTAATTGTAAGTAATGTAATACATATTAAGTAAGGTGTCTATAAACAGAAAAACACACATAAACCAAGTATGAAAATGTTGGGAAGAAAGGTACGCAGGAACCTAACTCAATATTTTCCATAGACACAATGGTTCACTATTCGCTAATACAGTATTCGCAAAGAATTTGAAGAATGTAACTATGCAAATAATCAACTGTAATTATTTACTGAATAAAACATCGATAAAAGCTCATTCTTATATTCTCACATTGGATCAGTGGTAGTGATTAAGAATAGACAACGTCAACAGCCGAGAGAATTCGTTGGGAAGCAGACTTCGATCTGTATCACATAGCTTCTAACTAATGAGACGAAGAATGTGAAAAGTGAGTTAACTCTTAAACTAAAACATAATATGTTAAACAATAATGAATATAATAAGAATTAATAATGGAGAGTATAATAAAATAATAATAGGATAGGTCAGAGTTAACTTCTTTACAAACTTGCTATCACATAACAGTATAGTAACTAAACAAACCATCTGAATGCTACAAAAATAAAGCTATTATAAAACCATTGTTATTTTTTAGTTAATTGCTTTTTCCGGATTCTGATCCTGCCGAGTCTTTGCATAACCAGTGTGTGTCATATTTGTGAGATCATGGCTTAATTCATCTTCCATTTTACGTTTTTAGTACAGAACCAATAAATTGTCAAATTTTATGTCTTATCTTGTGATTATAATATCAAATTTATCACTTGCAAAGTGTATTGCAAATTTTCATTTTCTTTTATAAACTGTATATCTATGAATATTTTCATGTATCCCTGAGAAGTAGAATATATTTTTTAAACTTATATCTTCTAGAAACCATAAATGAAAAATATATAAAGTGAGAACTAAGTGTATACAAAACAATTAACATGAATATGCAAATAAATTTTGATAGATAGTACATAGAGTTACACATGGTATACAATCTAAGAGATAAAGGCTATGCAGAAATAAAATCAGTTTTTTAAATCTGTATTTAAAAAAAAATATTCAACAAAAATTTACAAAATAAATTGATAAATATTTCAAAATTTTAAGTATTTACTATAATATATACCTCTAAAGCATCTTTTGTAATGCTAGTCTTCTCCAGAATTGAAATGACCTCAATGACAGTGGCCATATCCACCACCTGAAAAATAAATGGTTTATTAAGAAAATGCAGTTCCAAATATTTTATAGTACAAAAAGAATTCCAGTTATTCACTTTTAAAGTATTTTCCGAATTCCCAAAATAGATCTTTCTTGCTTTATAAACATTCTATGAATTTTCAATTTAACAAACTACATAAATATATATCACATTTTTGATATGTGAGGAAACATATCATTCATTTATTGTACTTTGTTTTAAAATAATAATTTATCTCTAATTCATATCTTAATAAGATATTCTTGCATACTAGTTCCTCAGATTGTTTTTGTAATAAATTCCATTATTCAAATATTTTGTTTCTAATTTAATATGAATAATCGATTATTTTTATGATTTTACTTGCTTATTCTTTTCACTGCTTGTATCAGAGATAGTTTCATATTGAATCTCTTTGTATAAAGTCGATAATAAATAGCAAGACAAAAATTTGCTTTTGCTTTCCACTAGAGTAGGGGTCCTCAAACTTTTTAAATCATGCACCTCTATCAATAAATAATACTAAGTATGACAGATATAGTAGAACCTCGATATCTCGAATCTCACAGGAACAAAAAAATTTCATATAGAGTTTTTTAGATATCAAGGTTCAATTTTAAATAAAGATTTTTCTGTCAATAATACATACCATAGTTTTTAATATAAGCATGACAGATATAGTAGAACCTCAATATCTCGAATCTCACAGGAACAAAAAAAATTTCATATAGAGTTTTTTAGTATCAAGGTTCAATTTTAAATAAAGATTTTTCTGTCAATAATACATACCATAGTTTTTAATACTGTATAAAACACTTTTTCCATGAAAATTAGCATCTAAATACTCCTGCATCTTATAAAGCAAAGGTTGAAAATATCACTAAAAAAACATGATCATATTGACAAAAACCTATCAACAATTAGAAGTAATACTTAGAAAACAAAACTACTGTATAGCATGTTCAGTATTCCGAGTATGCACAAAAAAGTTCCAGTTATCGATGGCACTTTCATGTTCTTTTATTAAATTTAAATCCTTTGTTTAGACTTCAAAAGCAAGAGAAAATTCATAAGTATTTTTAATTTCTCTAGCACAAAAATTATAAACTAATTCGAGATAGCAAGGGTTTTGAAGAAAATACTTCGAGATAACTATTGAAATTACATTGGTTTAATGCCGGAAGTGCACAGAAAAATTTCCCCCCCCACATATCAAGTGTTTTGAGATAGAGAGGTTTGAGATAATAAGGTTACACTGTATATCTTATGACAAGTAAAAAAATTGCATTCCTAAAAATTTACTCATCCTAAGGATGTACAAATCTCACTTTAAGGACCACCACAGTAGAGGACTAGAATCAAATCTGACAGTTAGCATATTTCTGATAACAAGTATCCCTAATATGCATTTTTCAAAAACTTTTGCAGCTATATAATGCTTCATAAAAGAATGATGGCACATTATTCCAGATATGTTCAATCTCTAATATAATATTTTTTTATATGCAACTCTGAATTATGACATTTTGTTATTCTACTGAAAAAGCTAAATCTAATCAATGTAATACTTTAACCTGTAATATTCTATTGATGGCATATGCTGCTCAAGATCAACTGCATGAATCTGTTATTAACATATGTTGTCATAATACAGAATATCTCATCAAATTTTTAAACTGCAATCTAATTCTAACTATTTGAGTTATTTATAATATGCTCTTACGTTCCTTTTTCAAAAAAAAAAGGAACATAAGAGACTACTTATGTAAAAGACATCTCTCATGATGGTTTTTTTTAGGCTGAAATTTATTTTATACCATTTTTACAAAAACTTCATTAAATAGTTTTGTAAATTAGGCTTTTTTATTGCTGTTTTTTTCCTCTATATTCTAATGTATTCAAAGAGTTCTGATTATGTTCAACAGTCTATGATCAAAGCACAAAAAACCAGTGCTTTTAAAAATAAACATTATGAAGCTTCTTCTATACTGCTTTTTTCGGCATATAATTACCAAAGACTGTAAAGCAGTCCTAAAAAATACACAAATCACTTTATTTACGAGTAACATTTTCAGCAAACGAATGCCATCTTCAGCTCATACAGTGCATTCATTTGCCGAAAACGATACACAAATCGCTTTATTTATGAGTAACATTTTCAGCAAACGAATGCCATCTTCAGCTCATACAGTGCATTCATTTGCCGAAAACGTTACTCATAAATAAAGTGATTTATGTGTTTTTTAGGACTGCTTGTAAATGCTTTACAGTCTTTGGTAAAAATAAACACTTTAATAGGTTATTTGATTGTATGTTTAGATACAGTTAATTTCTGAAAATTTTTTAGAAAAATTAATTTTTTATAGGATGAAAGGTAAAAGAAAAAAATTATAGACAACAGAATTAATTAATAATTTAGTATTAAAATAAAAAAATTAATGATTAAAAATTGTTGTCTCTTTTATTTTCACTTCTGTTTAGAAAAAAAATGGAAAAATGTAAACCTAGTCTGCCATTTTGGGGTGTGACAGTTTGATGTTTTTATACTAGCAACTACTCATTCCCAAGAAATTTCTGTCCAGTCTGTTTGATTCCAGTGATTATGATATTGGTTATGTTGATGGAATAAACCATCTGGTGTCAATTACAGTAAAGTTTATTATAGCTGTTTGTGTGTAAGAGAAGATTTTCTTGAAATAAATTCAAAAATTTATAAAAAAATTCAAATAAAGGAAAAATAAATCAATAAATATATATTTTTAATTATAATGACAATATTTTGATATTACTTTTGAATTAATTATACAACATAACTTCATCAATCAAAATTTGCATAGTATTTCATTTTAATCATTTTTTTTAAATATGATCTGAATTTCTTCAATCATAGCTTGTTTTATTCACAGCTGTTTTCTTTATTCACAGAATCTGCTGCTATCCAAAAATAGCAATTATTCATTGGATGATTAAAATTTCATATAATAAAATTCATGTTTTGTTGATGTCATATACAGGATTAAAAGTTGTGAAAAAAAAAAAAAATATCTTTATACTGTTAGAAAAAGATGGAGGAACTTAATAAACTAAAAAATTTGAAAATTAGGTGAAATATTTTTTTTTGAGAAGGCAGGCTTAACACATAATGACTGCTCATGAGTAATTTTTAGCATTCTGGCATGCAACAGGTTGAAGACTTAAACCGAAGCTTTAGAGATTTAAAAAATGCTCATGCTTCAATCATTGATTTGTAACATCCTGTTCTAGTATGTAACCTGAAGATGACTATAGGCTGATCGTTTAAATGCGTTATAGACCTCGGCCACAAACTGAACCACGGTTTTATAAAATTTGCATTGCATAAACGAAGCGTCTTAGCAGAACAGCTTAGACAAGGTCTTGAAAAAAAATTTATGGCTAGTTATGGAAATATGATACTCTATTTACATAATTTTGATAAGGAGGTATCCATATTTCTTTAATGATTTTTAATGAATTTTTCTAGATCTCGGCCACGAACTGAACCACGGTTTTATAAAATTTGCATTGCATAAATGAAGCGTCTTAGCAGACACAGCTCAGACAAGGTCTTGAAAAAAGATTTATGGCTAGTTATGGAAATATGATACTCTGTTTATTTACATAATTTTGATAAGGAGGTATCCATATTTCTTTAATGATTTTTAATGAATTTTTTAGTAAAAAATTATTTATTTTTGTGTTAGAAAATAGGAATGGCTGAAAAATAATTTCTTACATTCAGAAGAATTTTTACTGTTTTTAACAAAACATTAAAAATTTTCATATAATTAATAGTTAATTAGTCTGCATGCTAATTTGTGTTCATGCTACTACTGCCCAGTTAGAGAGAATGTATTTTATAAAGTATGAAATACAGTAGATTTACATTTAATGTCAGTACAGTTGCTAGCTTGAGTTAGTTCAATTAAAAAAAGAGCTCAAGTTTTCTCAGAAATAAACAGATGATAAAACACTATACATCAAGCACTTTTCTCAGTGTAGAATATTTTTTATTAAGTTAGTAACTAGCATTTTCAACATATAGGGCCGATTGTTTAAACGGAGTTTCTATCACAGTTTACAGCAAAAACCACTTCTAGATGGCATTCAGATAAATCACGGTTCTATGAGCATTGCAAAGACATTGACTATGCCGAGTCTAACAGAATGGTGGCAAAACTTCACCTGTTACTACAGTTCCTGCATGCCCCCGTAGTTTGAAAATTTTCACCCAATCAGTATCTCGGGCTCTATTGACGACATCAGTAATATGGTGAAGTTCAAAGTGAAGAAATGAAAAATGTTTTAAGTGTAACTTAAAATATTTAATATATTCTTTAAATTATATTTCACTCAATAATAACACAAATTAAATAGGGAGGATTCTACAGACTATGAAAATTGAATGCATGTGCAAGAAAATACGGCATAGATTCTAAATCTGGCTAGTGGCTGGTCTAGAAATATATTTTAGAAACCGTCAAAATAAACATGCCTCCTGTTTTATTTGTAAACAGATCGGGTAATTTTAATTACTCAGGATGGTCCAAAGTCACTTGGAGGTGGTGTGCAAATGCAGAAGATATACAAACAAAGGCAATAAAATCTGACAGCAGTTCATGAAATATATTTATTCAACTTCAAATAATTCTAAATTGCATATAATATAAAATTTTATTTCAGTCTAATTTTTTTATATTCTCTGATATATTTTCTTGTTTCTATTGTAGCACTTTCCATCTGAGAAAAAATATTTTGTTTTACAAATTTTTTTTAATCAGATGGTATAATATGCAAATTATGATGATAAATAAAATCAAAAATTCTCTGTCTTAGCAATTAGTGATAACAAAATACAGTTGGACCCCATTAACACACAGGTTTACCATGGCTATCTTGATAAGCAATCGATTGAGATATCACTTCTAGAAATCTTAAGTCATTAAATCCTGTGATCAGTGAGATTAGATGCACATTCACCCATTTTGTATTGGATAAATCACAGAATATTCATGTCAATGTTGGAACTTATATTATTGCTCAATTTATATTAATACTGTAACTTGCGGTTCACTTAAACCGCAGTTTAGTAATCATGGACCCTGACTACAGCTTGTTAACAGGGTCAGACTGTAATGTGTACTTTTTTTAAGAGAAAGATTGAAAGTTTAATAATCATTATATATTAAGATACTGGGGTCAGAATCTGTGACATGCATGTACAGCTCCGGCCAAAATGTTTGTCACCTCACCGGATACGTTCGGCTTCCTTACAATACTCTGCTTCAGCATGCATTAGTTTCCTCGGTAACGTAGGCACTAATCTGCTGGCGGAGGGATTATGTAGTTCGCTAGCAACGAGGGGTAGGGTTCTGATACATATGTTATAGTACTACCCTCCCACAAACCCATGGTAAAGTAATACGACGCACTTCTTGAGCATTCCCGAAAAAAAGGGGTTTAAAGTTTTCTATGTTGTTTATATACTGATTGATATTAGCATTGTAATAAGTGCCGCCTAATTGTAATAAGTAGCACAATGGGTTCACCATTTGATTAACTCAAGGTGTTATCAGAAGGTTGCGGGTTTGAGTCTTGTCTTTTTAAGAATTTTTTTTTAATTGAAACTGAAATGGATTATTGTACAATGTATTTTTATTAATGAAAAAAAAATTATTTTGTGATTATTTAAATTTTTGTTATGCGTTTTAAAATTTCTATCACAAATATTAAATACACATATAATTGAATGCAATTAATAAATAAACTTTTTTGCACAAAATATTTATTTTAATTTACAAATATAGATATTATTATTATTCCCCATCAGGAACCACCTTGATCTCTATAGCCGATGTGCATTTATTCGGATGATACTCATTATAAAAACACACAAAACAGAATATTGTTTTACAATGCGCACATTTTATGAACCCTAGATTTCTACAAATATATGGCATTTTCATTATTGAGGTAGAGAAACATATTTTATTGATATTTAAAAATAAAGGTTGTCTTCAATCAACTTTGATGCAAATCATCGATTTAAATACAGGGACGTTTAATTAATGGAAGAACAACAAATGCTCATTAATAAATGTGCGCATTGTAAAACAATATTTTGTTTCGAATGCTTTTATGATGAGTATCATCTGAATAGATGTACATTGGCCATAGAGATCAAGATGATTCCTGGTAATAATCAGGAATCATCTCGATCTCTATGGCCAATGTACATACTCAAGAAATAATAATATCTATATTTAATAATTAAAATAAATATTTTGTGCAAAAAAGTTTATTTATTAATTACATTCATTTATATGTGTACACCTAGCCCTCGATTTGCACGGCACTTAATTTACACGGTTTCGCTTTTACACAGTTTTTAAATGAAAACAAAAAAATTTGTTTTGGATTTTATTTTGATTGTTTTGCATTATGCCATTTATAAATTAAAAAAGTATCATATTGTCACATTTTGTGGGTTTACGAGTTCGTATAGATTAATAAAGAGTGAATACAGCTATATTTCGTATAGTCCAATTTATTTATGCACAAAACAAAATAATCTTGTTTCACTATAACTAAATTCAATACAAAATTCGATAATTATCTCATACAACACTAATCTGTCTTTAATTCAGAATAACTCACAGTTCTTCTTAGTCCACTTTCACTTTCACAATTTATTGCTCACTATTAACTTTTACTGTTCAAGTCTTTCAGTTCAACTAAACTCAACTCACACTTTGCAGCTCGCCTATTTATGTTTGAATGCTTTTATTGTTTTTATTTGTACGGAATATTATTAATTTTTTTGTACCATGTTCAATGTTAATTAATGTTTGTTTTCATTTTCAAAAATAAATTGAAAAAGTATAATGGTAGATACACTCCTGGAAAAATCGTGAAAACCAAAACCGTGTAAAACAAGACGCAGAATTCATACAAAATAGAAGGATATGTTCAATTAAACTGTAAACCGTGTAAATCGATTTAAAGAAGATAATGAAAAGTCAAGGATGTGTTCTTTATAACCGTGTAAAATGAGATAAGGATTAAAGGAAAAAAAGGGGATTGGTTCATTAATTTTTAGACACAACTTAAAAGCAAAAGATAAAAAAATATTATAAACATTTAAAGTCCGAACTTATAGACATGTTATTTCACTAAAAGTTCCATTTTTCTTCCTCTTTTTCTTACATGTATCTCCAAGCTGCAGGAAGCTCCCAGCTCAATCGGTCATTAATTAATTTTTCATTTTTTATCGTCCTTTTTAGATGAAAAATTAATTGACCGATTGAGCTGGGAGCCTCCTGCAGCTTGGAGATACATGCTAGAAAAAGAGGAAGAAAAACGGAACTTTTAGTGGAATAACATGTCTATAAGTTCAAACTTTAAATGTTTATAATATTTTTTTGTCTTTTGCTTTTAAGTTGTTTATATATGTACGTAAAATATTTTAAGTAATAGTTAATGAATTATGTAATGCAATGAATGAGAGATTTAAATGTTTAAATTTTAAATTAGCAATTCCGAAATTAGAATTTAGAAAAATAGAATATTTCTGTTATACTTGTTCTAGAATTTTTCTGGTTGTAAAAGTCTAGATACAATTGAGTTAAAGTATTGTATTCCTGATGAAGATGCGATATGCATCAAAAACGTTCGTATGAATTCTAATAAAAGTTCAATGGAACACTATACTGCAAAGTGTGCTTAGTTTGGTTAATCATTGTATGAAGTTTTTAGCAGTTTAATATGGACAATAATGGTATATAAACAACATACAAAACTTTAAACCCCTTTTTTTTGGGAATGCTCGAGAAGTGCGTCGTATTACTTTACCATGGGTTTGTGGGAGGGATAGTACTACAATATATATAAAAATCGGCAAAATCGGAGGGGGCCATGTTTGGCATAATTCCCTTCTGCCTCAATTATTGTCTCGATCCTTGACCAGAAATGATGACATGCCCTGCGCAATGCCTGCTTGTCCACGTTCAAAAACGCTGCCTCAATAGCGGCCTAGAGAGATGCAACATTAGGATGTCTCGACCTATTAGAGACCCTTTCAACAATGCTCCATATGTAATAGTCCAAAGGATTCAAATCTGGACTGTTAGGAGGCCAGAATTCTTTAGGAAGCAAGTTGCAGCGAGCAACTCTCTTTGTTTTAGCGGCATCAGACAGCATCTGTTGTACTTTTATGACGTAGGACTTGTACCATAGGTCCTCTTCCGCAATTTGACGCATTGTGGCTTCACTCACACCTAATGTTTTTGCCAACTGTCTGAGAAATTGCCCTGGGTCCTCTGAGATGACCTCTTCAGCTCATCGGACAACTTTCAGTGTCCTTGACAATCTCTCCCTGGAATGACTCTTCCTTGCCGGGTTGGCAGAACCTTCTTACTTCTCTGAAACCATAGCAGCAACATCATAAACTGTCGATCTTGGATAGTTAAAGAACTGAATTATTTGAAAGAGAACAACAGCACAAAGGCCTTCGATTATCGCTGCTCTCCGATTATATTCTGCACCACGAAGGCCTTCGATTATCGCTGCTCTCCGATTTTCACTCGATCTTAACTGATCAGCTATTTTGTAGTTATCCTCAAACGCAAGGTGAATGTCCAGCGCGAAGGCCTTTGATTATCGCTGCTTTCCGATTATATTCTGTTCGATCTTAACTGATCAGCTATTTTGTACTTATCCTCAAACGCATCGATTAACTAATCAGCTATTTTGTACTTATCCTCAAACGCATCGTCTGTCTTTAAAACGTCAGCAGCATCATAGCATTGATGTCAAATATGGCGGGAAATACGCTGATGTCAAATATGGCGGGAAATTCAATTTGAAATTTGTCCAGATTTAGCTGTGCACCCTGTATACATCATTTAAATAAAGGGCTCGGTGCTATTGTTTCTGCCTGTATATGATATCTACCATGACAAATAAGCAAAAAGGGGTAGTATAGACTTCTTTTTGACCAAGAAATTTTTAAAATTTCTATGAAATATATAAATCTACCTTTATATATTTATTTTTTATATAAGAATATATAATAAAAATAAGTTAAAGAAAACTTTTACCAGGAAAATTGATGGATGCTGAATTTATTGTATATTTGATAATATACGAATATCTAAGTCATTAATAATTGGTGTAAATAGCTAATATTATAACATTAGCATTATTTATTTATATCGGTTATAAATAATTAATGAACCTCGCCACTGTAATATATTTATAGTTTAGAAATGCATAAAAACATTCTGCAGTCCTTTATCATTAATCTATATATCATTATTTTAATTTTAATCAATATTTTTGTATATTTTTTTATAAAATAAATTCATTATTTATAATTAGAATTAGTAGAGTAGCCTAATATCTTCTTATTATTTGATAATAGACTAATATAATGCATTTACAAATTCTACAATGTATGATTTTTTTATTTTCGACATTAAATAAATTAATTATTTACAGATAAAAATATATATATTTTTTAATTTCTGATAAAATCTTTAAAGTTTTAATATATTAATTTGTATTAAGTTTTAATTAAATGTAATTTGTGTAATATTAAATATTTTATTTTAATTAACGGAATCAAAAAAATTAACAAGAAGAAAATCGAACTTTAATATTCTGTGTTTTATAAATTTTTAAAACGTTAAAGTTATACAATTATGAAGTTTTAAAAGCATTATATAAATTACATTCTTTTAATTTACTTTAGACTAAGAATCTACAAGGATTAAAAAAAACAGGGAGGGAAAAAATAAACCGCGTAGCTGACAAAACGAAATCAAGGAGCAAACTTGCTTCTCAAAGATACTTTTTACCTTTAAGTGTATTTGCATACAATCCAGGCAAAAAAAGAATAAATATTTTCGCATACTCTCGAAAATATTTTTTCTGATTCAATGTTCAGAATTAAGAATTTGCAACAAATATAATCTACATTATATATATAGTGTTTATTATTATATATTAATTAATCACTTTATAAATAAGCATATCTAGAAGAGATTAATAAATTATAAAAATATTTTAATAAATTAACATTATATAATTTTATTATGTCATATAAATTGATCAAATTTATATCTTAATAGAACCAATAATCAAACAAATCACTTTAAAAATATTATAATGCTTTGCAAAATTACAGTGCCGATCGATAAAACAGTTGTCTAAGTAAAACAAAACACGACCTGAAATTTTATTTTTCTAAGTACAGTAATTTGGTATGCCTAATTAGGAAAACAGATACATAATGTCAAGCATTTAAGTCAATTTTATATGTAAATTAGGTACCCTATTCAATTTAAACTTTTAAATATTGTGTTTAGTCATGGGATTGAGGGTAATTTATGAAAATCTAAATAATTACATTTTTATAAACATTTTATAGAAATCAACCGACTTAGAATAATGAAGTAAATTGATAAACTCGTGAAAAATGAGTGTTAATGTAATTACATCAATATAATTTCTGCTCGAAGATTTAAGAAAAATTAAATAAATACAATATATAATTCTGTAATGGGAATTTTTCTTTATTGATGTGTAAAGTGTTTTGCTGCTACTCAAATTACAATAGAAATAGGAATGAATCTTTCTTTTTATACTTATTAATTATGGATTAAACTCTTTATTAGATCCTATTTATAGTGAATCAGACTTATCAAATCAAGGATATTAAGTTTTCAAACTAAAATTGTTAAAAAGTATATTTGAAAGTTAAATTTGTTAGTATAGTCTTTATTATATGAAACATTTGCTAATGTCAAAAAATGCTGCTTATGAATAAATAGTACAGATATAAAATTATCAAACTTATTTACAAATTATAATATTCAAAGAGCTTGTAAATCTAAAAGAAGATACTTAAAGGAGTGGGATGTAACTAATGTATTTAATTCTTAAGTTATAAAGTCAAGTTTTCTGAAAATTTCACCTGATAATTAATAACATGAAATGATATTATAATCCTGAATTTTAATTTCATCTGAAAACTATTACCTTACTAATAATATTTGACTAATTTAAATGGATAATTTCTATCCTGGTTCTTTTTTTATGGGAAAAAATTCATAAATTGACTTATAATGTTAATAAAAATCTATGCTTCAAAATTTTATAGGTTTTACAGTATGAAAAAGAAAACAAACTACTTGTAGGGTATTATGTTTTCTTTATTTGTAAAAGTTAAATTCTAATTTTAAAAAATTTTACTTTGATTCTTATTGTTATGCTTCTTGTCAATGAATTAATTTTGTATACTTCAATCTAATAATCGAATGTAAATTAAACCTGCATTAGAACGAATTTTAATTCAAACCAGAGTTTAATCATTCATTTTACTATTAATAATTGAATTGTCGACAACACCATAATATAATTTTAAGAAGAAATTACAGTTAATTTTATTTAAGACAATTTTATAAATATATTAAACATTATAATATATAATGAATGAAGGAACATCCGTGTGATATACAGAAATAAATTTTGATAAATTGTCAAACAGTTTTTTCATTAAATATATTATAAGTTTATATAAACATGATAAATTCATAAAATATAATTTTATATTATATGAGAATTAAATATTTTATTTATTAATATGAGTGAAATATAAATATTAAACATAAAAAAACATTTTTATTAAATAATTAAGATTATTATTTTTTTTATTTTTATAATTTGCATTTTTAGTAGTTATATTAAACAAAATAGAGTATAATTCCCAGAACACCATCTACCTTTAACAATTAATTCTTTTATGCAAAATAAGTTCTAATTAGGCAAAGAAATGCTTATTTCCTTATAAAAATATATTTTGTGAATAAATAAATGTTTCTATGCCTAAGTAGAGTTTGTCTTGGATGAAAGAATGAGTATAATTATTATTAGCTGGTGAAGTTTTAATCAGTTTTTAACAAGTTTGTGTCATATACTTGTTAGCTACAGCTGAGAAGGGTCATAGAAAGCAAAAAATTTACCACTTGATATTATTAATAATTATATTTTTACTAATAATTAATCTTAGTATTCCTGCTTAAAGAGCTTGTTGAAATATTTGTGTTAAGTCTGATTGTAGCTTAACTAAATCAAATACTCAATCTTGCAAGATAAACACCTCTTCTTCTAAAAATAAGCAAGGATACTTTTTACTTTTTGCTGTGTTATTGCTCATTTGAATCAAAGTTCTCAAGAATCTCAATGCAGATTCAGTGAGTATAATTCTAAAATCATCATAATCTGATCTTCAGACTCAAGTTAAAATCAAATTCTTCAAGCTTGATTTGCATTCAAATTTCACTAAGATCATTGAATTTGCCTCACTATAAAAGTTCAGTTCCTTGAAAATGTTTTCAGAAATAACTTTGAAATATTGTTTATCATCATAATAGCTAGTGTTTCTTTATTACTTAGGCAATCAATTTTTGGAATGGTATCTGAGTTCTGAATATTTATGAAGAAAGAAAAACTTTCTTCCAGATATTCTTAATTGTTTTGTCAGCAGCTTTTATCTATAAGTCCCCTATAATCCTTGCTGTATCTAGGATATTGAAAGCCTTTCAAAAGTCTTTCAATATCCTCTGTTTCAGAATTGCTGCCAAAACAACACAGAACTAACCACTATCAGCACTATGGCAGGAAAGACTTTCATAACTTAAACTTGCGATTAAAAAACACCAAGAATTAGTAGTGCTTTTGATTTAATTCAAATCCTCTTCAACTAACCAGCAAATATGTTGGTTCATTTATATATATGTATTTGAAACTTAAGTTGAGTTAAGTTGCTGTAGTAACCATATTCGTTTAAAAAATTGTAAACAATGTTTTGTGCGTTCTGTGGAACTCTTTCTGTTATTGTAATCTTCGATATAGCTGAAGAGGATTTGAATTAAATTGAAAGCATTACTAATTCTTGGTGTTTTTTTAATTACAGTTTTAAGTTATGAAAGTCTTTCCTGCCATAGTGCTGATAGTGATTAATCCTTTGTTTCTTATTTAAATTTGCATCACTTTCCATTTTATGGGAAACTAAGCAGCAAGGAATTTCAAAGCCCATTGTAAAACAAGAAGGGAAGACTACACGTATGGTGAAGTCTTCCTTTCTTGTTTTATGTTCTTTTCTGTTGCAGTTACCAAAAGGTGAGACTGTTCCATTCATTACAGAATACTTGAATCTGTAGTGAGTCAGCTAAGAGATAAAAAATGGAGTTCGATGAACCACTAAATCTCTTCTTAAAAAATCTGGGAGTATGGAACCTGGAATTAATCCGAAACCTTCCAGGATGAAGTACAACACAATTCTGCATGTATTGTTGACTCATTCTTCACTATAAAATCTGAGGAAACTAGCTTTCCATCCAGAGGATCCATGATCAAATCTGGTCCTAGATCAGTAGATTGAATTAGATAGACAATGTTTGGTGGCAAAACAATCTATGTGTATGTAAGATGCAAATTATCCACAGCTTAGATATCAATTTATTAATGACATAAAATCAACATAATACAAAGCAGAGATGAATTTGCTAATAAATTGGGTCTGGATAATTATATAAGTATGGGATAATATAATATAAGATAACATAAATCAAAGGATTTCTGTATATATTATTTCATTCAAATTGGATATTATTTCCTCAGATATTGTATTTACAGGCAGTAAGACTAACAAATGAATAAACCTAATTTATATTATTTTCTATTTCATTCTGAAATGGAAAGTATCAAAGAGCAAAAATACTTAAAATAAAATGTCACCAAGATAGTATAGAAAATTGTTCTAAATTTTTGAACAAATGCATCAGAAATATTCATAAAAGCCAAATGAGAACTTTTAAGTTTCCAGTCACTGTTATGAAAATTTTAAATTCATATGCATCTGTAAAATATTAATAACAAAACTTACTATCATATCATTACATTATCCAGTTTAATTTTTACATTAAACTATTAAGTTCTCTAATAAACATAAAAATAAGGAGATGTATTTTAATATTAAGTTCTCTGTTTCAACACTGTTGATATTCTTTTATAATGTCATATTTTATATTTCTCCAATTTTCATAATTAGTTATTGAAATCAGAATTTATAATATTTCTTTAAGGAATCACAGTAAAAAGCCTAAGTAAGATTTATGAAATAAGTTTTTAAAAAGATTGGAAGTGAGGATTTTTTTAATTTTGATACATAAATTGTAAATGAATTAAAATATTTTTAGGGATCACCAGGAAAAGATATCAGTGAAGAATCCCCCAAAAAAGATAAGAAGAAAAAGAAGGGATTAAAAACACCTTCTTTCTTGAAAAAGAAAAAACATAAAAAAGATAAGGAAAAGGAAAAAGAAAAAGGATCAACAGAAACTTAATATCGGGTATGTATTTTTTCCTTCAAAAAAGAAAAAGAAATTATGGTAATGCTTGATTGATTTGTTAAAAAGTTTTATTATAACATTTCTAATATATTTTATTTCTATTTGTAAAGTATTTTGTATGGAGCTTTATATTTGATGAAAGTTATAAATAATTATGCCTAGTGGAAAATAGTATAATACATAATGAAAAATAATTATAAATAAATAAATACTTAATTGTTCTACTCAATCATTTATTCTAAACATCTAAGTTTAAATTTAAATAATATTCTGTAAAACTTTATGTTCCAAAACATTCTATAATTGTGTGCTGATGATGACTTGTTAAAGTTGAAAGCACTTCAATAAATTTTATTTAATTGTTTTCCACCTTAATCCTAGTGCTTGTTATTAAGTATAATCCTGTATAAAATAATTATTATAGTTACAATTATTAAAAAATATGCAAATAAAATGGAAAGTAAAGTTGAAATGATCTTTGACTTATACAGTTTTTACATTCTTGTAGACTTATATAAGTGAAATTTGTTAATTATTATGATAAAATAAAAGACTACATTACACACTAACATACTACATTACTGCCTATCTGCAGAGCAAAGAAGAATGAACTACCATAATATAATGAATATATACACTATATTATTACAATATAGAATAACTTTAAATATTAAATATTGAACTTACTTAAACATAAGCACTAAATGCAGTTGAGAAATACTAGATAGAAAGTCTTTATTCACGAACAAACATTTTTGGTACTTTGTACCCTCTTCAGGCTCACATTCAAATACGATTCTCGAATGTTAACAACTTTTTAGAAGTTCCAGACTTGCAGCATTATAAATATTTATTATAGCTGTAGAAATATGCTTGTTTATGATTATTGTACCTAGTTTTTATATGAAAAATTACAATGCAAATATTACATGAAGAATAAATTAAAAGTGAAACAAACATATTTGTAAACATCAGTTATTATTAAACTGTGTTTAGTATAATTTAGTCAATCTATCTTATTATATATGAAATACTCTTGGATATTCTTGTGTAGAATGTGAATAAATGCTTTAATATTTACTTAATTATCTGATGTTTCTGATAATCCCAACACACTTTATATAAACATAGTACCTTGAAATAATAGTATTCAAAGCAATTGATAAATAATAATTTAATTTAATGTAACTTTTCAGTTGTTAAAACCAAAAACATCACATTAAATTATTATTTATCAACTGCTATTGAGTGCTACTATTTTGAGATATTATGTTTATTTCTATTATCAGCAATTAGTTAAGATTTTAGTTTATACTTCATATATTTGTTTGTACGTTATATTCCAATAAACAGCACTTCAAGCAGTTTGTTATAAATAAATAATTGTGTTAACTAACGTTTTCGGTGTACTACACCCTCATCAGGTTCTCTAGAATACATTACTTTTCAAATCAAAACATCGTTCTATACATTGTTTATGTTCTATTAACAATTCAAAAATTCTTTTACAAATTATAATAACAATTTAAATTAAAAATTATATATACAAATAATAAAATAATAAAATTATTTTACCAAATAACTATACTTATGATGCTATTATAAAAGTACTACCATAGAGTAAACCTTCTTCTACAATAATTAGCCTATACGCAGCACAGACAGTTATGTAATATCGGGTACACATCGGCCTAGTTTTATAGTCCTACTATCTTCCTAATATTCTTAATTATTCTTTAAAACATACTTCCAAGCCAGGGGTAGCTCCCAGTTCACTTTATCGTTAATTAAAATCTCATTTTTTACCCTTCTCATTATCTCCAAAGTTTCCGTTATCACTGGCTGCGTATTATGCGACACTGGTCTAATTCGTTCCACTTCATCCCATTTTATACTAATATCGCTATTAAATGCCTCTGTCGCTAATGACGTCGTAAACCTAGCATGTTCTATGTCGCTTTTATGTTCCTCGATTCTTCTCTCTAAACTCCTCGATGTCACCCCAATGTACGCTTTTCTTTTATTCTCTTTTATATCTTCTAGTGGAATCCTGTATACTCCACTCTTTTCATTTTGCTTCAGAGGGTCTTTGTCGTTCCGTAACGCGTTAAATAACGTTACATTTCTCTTTGCTGCTAACCTCTTTTTATTCTTCCTTGCTATTTTCTTCGTTACACCAAGGTTTTTGAGGTGGTATGGTACAGCCAAATAATCTCTGGTTTTCTCCTCTCTTTCTCCTTTCTCTCTTACGTTTTCTCTAACTCGCTTGTAAATCTGTAAGAGAAACTTATTATTATAGCCGTGCTTATTGCCTACCATTTTAATGTACTCTATTTCTTTTTCTAAATCTTCTTTATCTACGCAGTACGTCAGCGCTCTCTTAAATAAACTCCTAAATGCAGCTCTCTTATAACATATCGGGTCGTTCGACCACCTCGGAATCAGCACCGGCTTGTATGTTGGTTTACGATAAACATCCGTCTTAATTTTATCATTCCTTCTGGTCAGGCGAATGTCTAGGAAATGCACTTCTACTTTACTTAGTTGTTCTTTTTTCAGTTTCAATCCATATTGCTCTAGCGTAAAAGCTGCTTCTATACTTTCCGCTAGTCTTTCATCCTTCCAGATTATTAAAATATCGTCTATGTATCTAATATATAAATCCATACTGGGCTGGAATCTATGCAACACTCTCTCTTCTATCTCTCTCAGCAATATTTCTGCTAGTGTCCCCGCTATGGGGCTACCAATAGGCACTCCTACTGTTTGCTTATATATTTTCCCTTTAAACGTAAAGTATGAGCCATAACAAATTAAATACGTAATTTCTCTTAGGAGCGCTGCATTAGTCTGTTCTTGCGGTATGTTTTCTAATAAAAAACGGTAGAACTGTATACAAACTGGCTCTAACTTTAATGACGGATAGAGCGCTTCAAAGTCGTATGTCGTCAATATATTACTATCTGTTAGGCTGATATTCTTAATCCTATCCAGCACCCTTGCTGTGATTCTTGTGGACCTCTCCGTTTCGCCCAGTATATTACTGCACCACTCTGCTACCGTACTCTCTAAATTATAGGTCGGCGCTAACCTCTTTTCTACAATTGGTCTACATTGCACTGGTGTTTTATGCACTTTCATATAACCAAACAGTCTAGGGCAGGTCGGTGTCTCTTGTTTTTTAACGTTCCAGAACTGCGGGAAGTCTTTATGCCTCACTATCCTATTCACCTTAGCTTCTATTTTTTTGGTCGGATCTCTATCTAGCTCTATCACTTTCGTTTCTCTTATATAACTCTGCAGGTATTCCTCGTATTTTTCTCTTTTCATTATTACGAACTTCTTCGTCTTATCTTCCCTGGTCATAGTACAGTTATTCTCCTTCATCCAATCTACAGTCTTCTTAACATTATTCCTCTCTACATTCTCTTGTAGCCTACCACTCTTCTTCCTTCTATTACTTTTCTGTCTAATAAACTCCCATCTTAGGTGCTCTTTCTCTAGATCATTTTGCTCTCTAATCATACTCTCAATAATTGGTATGTCCTGTACTATTCCCAGGTTGCTTATCAGCGCATACGCCGAAAACAATTACTGTACAGAATTAAGAATAACATAGACCTGGAAGATGTAATTACAGTAATGGATGGTATACAACTGCCAACGTTTGCTGAGGAGGTACTGAAGAAAGGCCCGGCGTATGCGCTGATAAGCAACCCGGGAATAGTACAGGACATACCAATTATTGAGAGTATGATTAGAGAGCAAAATGATCTAGAGAAAGAGCACCTAAGATGGGAGTTTATTAGACAGAAAAGTAATAGAAGGAAGAAGAGTGGTAGGCTACAAGAGAATGTAGAGAGGAATAATGTTAAGAAGACTGTAGATTGGATGAAGGAGAATAACTGTACTATGACCAGGGAAGATAAGACGAAGAAGTTCGTAATAATGAAAAGAGAAAAATACGAGGAATACCTGCAGAGTTATATAAGAGAAACGAAAGCGATAGAGCTAGATAGAGATCCGACCAAAAAAATAGAAGCTAAGGTGAATAGGATAGTGAGGCATAAAGACTTCCCGCAGTTCTGGAACGTTAAAAAACAAGAGACACCGACCTGCCCTAGACTGTTTGGTTATATGAAAGTGCATAAAACACCAGTGCAATGTAGACCAATTGTAGAAAAGAGGTTAGCGCCGACCTATAATTTAGAGAGTACGGTAGCAGAGTGGTGCAGTAATATACTGGGCGAAACGGAGAGGTCCACAAGAATCACAGCAAGGGTGCTGGATAGGATTAAGAATATCAGCCTAACAGATAGTAATATATTGACGACATACGACTTTGAAGCGCTCTATCCGTCATTAAAGTTAGAGCCAGTTTGTATACAGTTCTACCGTTTTTTATTAGAAAACATACCGCAAGAACAGACTAATGCAGCGCTCCTAAGAGAAATTACGTATTTAATTTGTTATGGCTCATACTTTACGTTTAAAGGGAAAATATATAAGCAAACAGTAGGAGTGCCTATTGGTAGCCCCATAGCGGGGACACTAGCAGAAATATTGCTGAGAGAGATAGAAGAGAGAGTGTTGCATAGATTCCAGCCCAGTATGGATTTATATATTAGATACATAGACGATATTTTAATAATCTGGAAGGATGAAAGACTAGCGGAAAGTATAGAAGCAGCTTTTACGCTAGAGCAATATGGATTGAAACTGAAAAAAGAACAACTAAGTAAAGTAGAAGTGCATTTCCTAGACATTCGCCTGACCAGAAGGAATGATAAAATTAAGACGGATGTTTATCGTAAACCAACATACAAGCCGGTGCTGATCCCGAGGTGGTCGAACGACCCGATATGTTATAAGAGAGCTGCATTTAGGAGTTTATTTAAGAGAGCGCTGACGTACTGCGTAGATAAAGAAGATTTAGAAAAAGAAATAGAGTACATTAAAATGGTAGGCAATAAGCACGGCTATAATAATAAGTTTCTCTTACAGATTTACAAGCGAGTTAGAGAAAACGTAAGAGAGAAAGGAGAAAGAGAGGAGAAAACCAGAGATTATTTGGCTGTACCATACCACCTCAAAAACCTTGGTGTAACGAAGAAAATAGCAAGGAAGAATAAAAAGAGGTTAGCAGCAAAGAGAAATGTAACGTTATTTAACGCGTTACGGAACGACAAAGACCCTCTGAAGCAAAATGAAAAGAGTGGAGTATACAGGATTCCACTAGAAGATATAAAAGAGAATAAAAGAAAAGCGTACATTGGGGTGACATCGAGGAGTTTAGAGAGAAGAATCGAGGAACATAAAAGCGACATAGAACATGCTAGGTTTACGACGTCATTAGCGACAGAGGCATTTAATAGCGATATTAGTATAAAATGGGATGAAGTGGAACGAATTAGACCAGTGTCGCATAATACGCAGCCAGTGATAACGGAAACTTTGGAGATAATGAGAAGGGTAAAAAATGAGATTTTAATTAACGATAAAGTGAACTGGGAGCTACCCCTGGCTTGGAAGTATGTTTTAAAGAATAATTAAGAATATTAGGAAGATAGTAGGACTATAAAACTAGGCCGATGTGTACCCGATATTACATAACTGTCTGTGCTGCGTATAGGCTAATTATTGTAAAAGAAGATTTACTCTATGGTAGTACCTTTATAATAGCATCATAAGTATAGTTATTTGGTAAAATAATTTTATTATTTTATTATTTGTATATATAATTTTGAATTTAAATTGTTATTATAATTCGTAAAAGAATTTTTGAATTGTTAATAGAACATAAACGATGTATAGAACATAAACGATGTTAATAGAACATAAACGATGTATAGAACGATGTTTTGATTTGAAAAGTAATGTATTCTAGAGAACCTGATGAGGGTGTAGTACACCGAAAACGTTTGTTATAAATAAATAATTGTGTTAACTAACTGCTTGAAGTGCTGTTTATTGGAATATAACGTATATACATAATAAAAAGCAGTAATAATTAGAAAGTCTACTGTATATTTGTTTGTATCAAATGAGATGCATTATTCAATTTTGAAATTTTTTCTTCTAAGAAATTCCTCATAAATATGAGGTGGTGGCTTATATTTGGAATGTATAAATATTTGCTCATATAAATGCAGTTTTATAAAGCAGGACTTTGTAAACCAGGGAGTCTGTGCTGGTCTCAGTCACTCCCTCAGACGAAAAACTTGTCTCTGTGGAAAGACAATTTTTCTACAGAGACAGTAGAGAGATTATTATGTTTTAAGTGATTCTCCAGTCATTCTCTCTCAGGAAACATCATCATTTTCCCATGATGTTTAGAATACATGTATACATAACGTCAATCTCATTCCAACCAATGAAACTACTCGTTACATCGCATTTCACCACCATTGCGCAAACTCAGTATTAGAAGAAAATGGCAGTAAACAGATGTGATTATTTATATAATTACACCATGCAACAAATATAAGCTTTGATAAGTGAATTGGAGAAATAAACTATTCTATTTTGGAGAATATGATAGTGAATGTATATGAGCATTCATTGAGAGAAATGTGGATTGACTAATTGTTAGTAAATGCACAACAAAGGGAAAGATTTTTCTTTGAAAACACTCAGTAGTTTAGATTGTGTGTGTTACTTTTTATATCTGTAATTGATTTTGTTAGTTGTTATTTATAATTACAAATATTAACAAAAACATGAACATTTCATAAAACATGCTAGGTTTACGACGTCATTAGCGACAGAGGCATTTAATAGCGATATTAGTATAAAATGGGATGAAGTGGAACGAATTAGACCAGTGTCTCATAATACGCAGCCAGTGATAACGGAAACTTTGGAGATAATGAGAAGGGTAAAAAATGAGATTTTAATTAACGATAAAGTGAACTGGGAGCTACCCCTGGCTTGGAAGTATGTTTTAAAGAATAATTAAGAATATTAGGAAGATAGTAGGACTATAAAACTAGGCCGATGTGTACCCGATATTACATAACTGTCTGTGCTGCGTATA
>AYEL01078226.1:0-48121 GCA_000484575.1 Olivierus martensii
TTGTGATTTACTATAAACCCAAAATTTAAAATAATATTAATATTATAAAATATATACAGAATCAATATTTCAGTTTTTTCATAGTAAACAAATATTTTAATAAAAACGGGATATTGTATGAATATATAAGATATGTATTGTATATCTTATATGAATATATCATTATTTTTTTCTTAAAATTATTTCACTAATTTTTTCCCCTCCATCTACATAGCTTCTTTGCAAACAAATAACCATTTGCAGGTAAGCTACATTGACAGGCAAACCCAATTTCTTTTTTGAGTGCTAGACTTTGAAAAAATAAGACACTGAAATGTTTAGACTAAATTGGTAATTGAAAAAATAAGTTTCTTATAGATAAAGAAAAAGATAAGCAATAAAACAAGTGATGTTTAGTTGAAAATGAAAGTAAGAAATAAGGGTTCATCAGGATATAAGGAAATTAATTCTTGTTTTCTAGAATTATCTTTAAAAATAGTAGATAATGCTGATTTTGTAGATATCACTTTCTTGAAAAACATATCAAAGGGTGACCAAATAGTTGTTTTCTTTTTGTCCTAATTTGTTACCCTGTAATATTAATTCTCAGTGATGATAAAAAAGAGTTTAGTCACATCTTTATGATTGAACTTTTAGATTGTTCAGCTATTTCTTCCACTTGACTGACTTCCTCCTATTGATATTCTGAACTCAGTTCCATTAATTAGTGAATTATTTTTCATAGCTATAAAGAAATCCTGAAAAACTTCATCTACTTTCAAATCCAACTGTCTACTTATCTTCATTAATGTATTAATCATTGCTTCAATACTTTCATCAGCTTCTTTGAAGTTAGTATAAACTGTGGGGACAGTTTTTCCATGCACTGTTCATGTGTATTTTTTTAATTTCATTCCAGTCATGAACAGTGTTCTTTTCAGTTTTTAAAATGTAGTTTTTCCAAAATTGGTTTAATGTGTGACCACTATCTCCTATTTCCTTAGTAGCTAGTTAAAATGTTTCTCGAAGTTCTTTAATGTTGAATGATAATATCTTGTCTCTAGGCTGGATGAGCAATATTATATTTGGTAGATAAAAAGATAGTTTTGATGTTGGAATGAAGGGTTTCTTAGATAATGTGTCATCATCTAGGAAAGGGAATACTCACAATAATTATCAGTTATCAACAAGACTTTGAAAGGCAACATCCTGTTATTGTAATATTATTCTACTTCTGAATCAAAACTAATGTTTTAAAAACCAAACTCTAAAATTTGGCTGAATTATCCAGCCTTTTTCATTTGAATTCCAATATACTGGAAAATAAACTTTGTTTATGTATTTGGAGGCTCTTGGAATTTTTGAGTGGTAGACTAACAAAGATTTAAGTTTGTAGTCATCAATTGCATTACTATCCAATAGAATCTTTCTTTAAATATTTTAAAACAGACATGTTCTTTTTTTCTTTGGCAATATAAAATTTGTGCATCATTGTCTCTCTCATAAATTATCTCTGTCAAAACTTTCTTGTTACAATATCTTTGCACTGACAGCTTCACCATTCACCTTAATATTATGAAGAGTATTTCTAGCATATACTATATGATTATTTAATTCATTCAATGTTTTTAACAGTAAAAAATAAAGAATGAATTATGAAACATGTTAAACTTTTGTATTAATGAAATTGATATTTATTACAAAGAAAAAGAATATGATGATAGATGAAATGGGAAATCTTTTAATTTTATAATTATATTAAAGATATATTTGATGAAGGTTGTAATGAAAGAAAATTTATTGCTAATTTTGTTGGTAATGAGATTTAAATCTGTATATAGAGAAACAATCAGAATAACTTGCTATACAATTACATAACAGAATATGATGTAAATTGGCACTGTAATCTCTTTCACACAACACAATAAACAATTCTACAGATGTGATGCTTTTTATAAAAATTTTAACAATTTTCAGTGGCATCATCTGGTGACCAAAAAGAAACTTTTTATGAAAATTTTAACAATTTTCATAAAAGGTTTCTTTTTGGTCAACAGATTATGTCACTTTCCATTCAGAGCAGAACAAAACAATTCCTGGGTTGCCCCTTTTGCAGAGGGATCAATCAGATTGTGGAGAATGGGGATTGACAGGCCAGGGCCAGACCCCATGATAAACATTTCTAAGGGATCAGACTGAGAATTGAACTCAGATCCTCCAGAGTGAAAAACTGAAGCATTTTCATGCAGCCAATCTGGCTGACTTCGTAAAAATGTTAAAACTTTTGAATTTTTCAAAAATTGAAAATAAAAGATGTTCATAAGTGCAGAAGCTCATATCTTCAGGAGTTTTATGTATATATATATATTTTGTATTGGAATCAAAAATGTGTTTTCGTTACAAACATATTCCAAAATGCATCAGATATGATGGTATCAATGATTTTTAATTATATTAGATGGCAGTTTAAAAAATATTCTATATATTTTTATATTTACATTAACATATATTTAACCATCATTTATATTACTTTAGGATTCATCAAAGATTCTGCTCGTCCAGCATATTGGATACCTGATCATGAAATATCACATTGTACAGTATGCCAAACAGAATTTTCACCAAAACTACCCATTCATCACTGTCGTGCTTGTGGACAAGGTGTCTGTGACCTGTGCTCAGCAGCTCGTCGATTAGTTCCTTCCAGAGGATGGGATCATCCTGTTCGTGTTTGTTCAACTTGTGACAAGAAGCCAGATATATAAGTTTTTAATTTTTAATTATAAAGGACCAAAATCATTTCATTCCAAACTGACCAATAAACAGTATTGTGTATGATATGAATTTCAAAAATTGACTTTTTGAATGACTTTCATCAATGAGCTTGTTTGTGTTAACTCAAAAGATATTTCTAATGCAGTAATAATATGAATAGAAGGTTCAAAATAATTGAATCTGTTAAAAAATAATATATTAAAAAGTTATGCATATGTATATACAGTGCTGAGGTTATCCTGGCTCTCAGAGCATATTGCATTTTAAATGAAACGATACATTTTGTAGTTTTGTGTATAATTTTAAAAACATCAGCCACCATAAGTACATTTGTATAAATACAATATGGAGAACATTGAATCTATATAAAGAGAATATATTTAAGAATTTATTTTCATTCCACACAGTATTGCTGTAGTTAGCAGTTTTATATACAAATAATATATATGTTTGATGATTATCTAAGAATTTTCCATTCATAATTTTATTGTTATAGTAATAGTAGGAATATTAAATGTCTGGATCTTTTGTTGAAGCACTTTTTTATAATAATTAATGGTAATAAGGTTTTTTACATTACACTTTATGATGTCATAAAGAGCTTAAAAATCATGTACACTTCTGTTAGATTTTTAAAAATAAATAAATCTAGTATTAGTAAAAGTTTGGAAGGTCTTTCTAACATTAAAAAAAATTGCATTTAAATATCTGATCATCTATAAAATTCAGTTTTCTCTAAACATAGCACCTGGAACTTTTAAGAGAGAAATTTTTCTGTTCGGAATGAAAAAATGTTCCAGAATATTACATAAATAGTAATCCGAAGACTTTATTTAAATTTTACAGGAAGTAAATTTTTTAAACATTTGAAGAAACAAAATCCTCATCTCAGTTTATGTATAATCTAGCATGGGGTCTTGTAAATGATTTCCAGATTGTGAATGACTTCACACAACCAAAAGAAAAAAAAAGAAATAGCTCTTCCGGGTTGTTTATAATGTTATTACAGTAACAAATTTAAATGCCAGTGCCATAATAGCAACAACAACGACAACTGCCATAAGTTTTGTTTCTAAAAAGAAATCAGGCTGTTTAGCGGTTCGCAAGAAAAAAAAAGTCCGTTCTGAATACTAAACATACGTTTTTCTTTTAAAAACATTATTTCCTCCCGCCCGTCTGGTCCACTGGCATAGTTGAGTGGCACAGTTGACATTCAAAATATCCGATAAGGGTTGAATTCTGGAAGCTTTACAACGACGATCAATCAACTAGAAAGTTGGTTCTAAGCAATTATAGTATCGCTATATATTTAGTTAATTCGTACGTTTCCCACTTTTCTAAAAATTTATTTTAGTTTGTTTATGTTCCATTTTAGTGTAGTGTATCGTGTGTTACTCATTATATAACTTACTTTTTTATAAATTTTGGCTTACGTGATTTCGCTAGAAATCGAATAATAAACACGGCATTCTCTGTATATATAAGTTTAAGTGACTCACGGCCTCCTGGTGGTTGATTTGCCGGTGATTGTAAATCGCATATTGAATAGCGCCACCTTTCGTGAGTCAACTATAGATCATAAATCCTTGGTGAATGTGATGACTGCGTTCGGACACCTGATCCGGTTCTTAAACCGCAACCGCCGGTTGTTCACCTGTTTTCTTTCCCCTCCCCTTCTTTTCCTCCAGCTGCTTTCTTAGTCACTGCTCACAAGGTCGCCTCTTAACGAGGGTAAAATTGGTAGCAGAAAAGTGAAACTTGTCCCATCACTGTCAAATGTTTTCGTCTCTCGCGCCGCTTTTACATTAATGAGCTGTGACGTCACGGAAAGATACTATATCCGAATCTTTAGTTTTAATCTTTTAGAGATACGCTCTAGTTAGTTATTTTTCGGTTTCTTAATGTTAGCTCTTCCTATCCATTCAGTTTGGTCGGATTTCATTCAGGAAGCTTAGTTCTTCTTTTACTTTTTTCTATTTTTTACTCGCGTATTTTATGCGTTTTTTTCTTCCTCTCTCTCGCTAGACTTTTTTTTTTAGGTTCTAAAATTGGAATGCGTAAATTTTAATCCCCAAATTTAGAAATTGGTCTTTAAAAAGTCGACAGTAGTCATATTAACGATCTTTCGTCTCAGACGGCGCGGGTGTCGGATCTTGTCCCCCATGTTGATTTTTATGATTGTATAATGAGTTCGCTTATTAAATAATAACGTCATTCGAGTGGCATATCACTAGTCACATGCATCTGTTATCTAACTACCGATCAATCACTCCAAAGCGCCTAACCAAGCACATTTTACAGTCTACATAAAAAAAGTCATTCATAGATGATACCAAAAAGTAGATATTTTCGCCATTAGAGTGCAAATTTCAAAGTGGCCATTGTTAATTTTGGCTTGCAATAGAAATTCTCCCTATTCTTAACTCACAATAGCTCTCAGGATGTGTTTTTTAAAGCTTCTACGTATTAGAGTAACAATAGAATGACGTAAAGAGGTGACATTGATCGTGATAAATCCAGTGATAAATATACCTTAAAAAAACTACTAAATAATTTATTACTCTGTTTTGATTTTTTTTTGAGACAGTTCACATTGTCTTAAAGTTTAATATAGAGTTTGTTATTTCGCCACGGGAATGAGTTGGTTTCGTTCTTAATCGAATAAAGTAACAAATCTACAAAAAAAGATCTGTTTTGCGCCTTTGATAACAACCGCTGGTTAGAATTTTGGCATCGGATACCATAACGACGACAAAAAGTATTATAACTTTAGATCTCTGAACTATTGATCTAAATAATTGTTTGAGACTCTCGCAGGTGATGACGTGTCCCATTTTAAACATTACTGTTGTTATCCTGCTAAGTATCTAGGTCCAATGCGTACCAAAACATTAGTAAACAGTTTAACTCCATTATAATGACCGAACGTTTAGAAATTAGTGATGCAATCGATACTCCGAAACATCTAGACGATTTTAGTATTTATATCACTTGGCATACAAATTATCGGCGAAAGTATTCTCAGAAGTAAAGATTCCGGCGATTATCGAGGGAGAGAAAAGTGGAAAGTCTCATTAATAATAAACAATTATACCATGCCGGAATTTGCATTTATTACAGAGAAAACAGTTAAATTTTTACATTTATGGAGCCGAATTAAATAGGTTGCAGAGTTCAGAAAACCGATTAAGAGCCTTGTAAACATTAATAAGTTTAATACAAGTGTCTGCCATTTGCTCGTTAAGGTCTTCATTTCATAGAAAATTTATAGAAGAAGGTCTTTGACCGCTTTAGGAAGATCCAGGACGCAACATTTTTTAAAGGGATGCTTAGTATGATAATAATAGTAATTTACTTATTGAATTAGTTCGTTGAATAGTCCTTGTTTTTTCTTCTTCTTCTTTCGTATAAAAACGAGTTTTCCGTAAATTTAGCGTGTTAGTACTATAAATAGTACAGGAAACAAATTTCTTTATGCTTACTGAGCCAATCTGGGTTTTCTTTTGGGAAGTTGATTGTAGTCTAGGAATAGGGATGTCTGTTCTCGGTTAGAAATACTCGGGGACCAGAAAATAGAATGTAGTGTCTTGATTTAGTTCGTTTACGTTCCTTTAAAAGATAGCGATCTCTCTGTCTCTCTCATACCCAAGGACTTTCCACATCTGGGATGAGAAGAAAATCATCAGCCATCATGATTTTTGTATACACGTAAAGAATTTTCAAAGCGTAATTCTTTCTTAAATCGATCGGTTCCATACTGAAACAACTGACGTATAAATAAATAAATAAATGGTTCTTCAAATCGTATTCGAAAGTGAAGCTCGTAGAATTCGGAACACGCTAAAAATTCAGTTTAAGACCTTTAAAAACCACGCTGCTATTTGAGTAGTAAAATAAATTTTGCTTCAAAATCCAAAATTAAAAGTTTTCATCTTTATTTCTTCTCTTTCATATTGTAGCTTGCAATACTATTAATATAAAAAAAGTTGTTAATTTCATTCGATTTTTATTGTTAAGAAATCGAATAAAAATCGATTGCGTATTAATAATAAAAATCGTATTGCGCGTAACAATAAAAATCGATTTTTATTCGATTTCTTTACAATAAAAATCGAATGAAATTAACAATTTTTTATATTAATAGACACATCATATTGTTAGAAACAGATATTATTGTGTCAAAGACCATTTTATAGTCTATCACGTAACAATGAAAATAAAAATCGGTTATGTATAGAAATATACATTTTTTTAAACTTTATTGTTTCGTCATATACCATTTTTTATTATTTCAACCAATAAAAGACTTTTAAATTGTATTTTTGTTTACATAATTAAATAATTTTGTTTTAAAATCCATAATATTTCGATATTTATTTTTCCTTTTCATAACATAGCCCATGAATTATTATTTATATTAAAAAAATTCGTAGTTTCAAACTCTTTTTATTGGTTAAATCATAACAATTTTCCCATGACGTAACAATAAAAATCGATTATGCTTAGAAATATTCTTTTTTTTTTGTATTTTGTGGTTTAATTATAGTTGTGCACAAGCATTATTATTATTATTATTATTTTAGAATATTGTTGTGAATGTATAATTTGCATGCCTTTAATTATTTTATAAAGTATAAAATCGAAAATAAATACAGGGATACTTCGAGCAGTGTAGATAATGCACGATAATGCGAGCAAAAAAATTAATACAACTGATTGAAGAATTATATTTAATAGAAAAAAAAATGACGATTCGTTTCTAAAGGGCATTTTTCTTTCACTTAAAATATAATTATTAACAGTGTAGATAATGCACGATAATGCGATCAAAAAATTAATACAACTGATTGGAGAATTATATTTAATAGAAAAAAAATGACGATTCGTTTCTAAAGGGCATTTTTCTTTCACTTAAAATATAATTATTGTTTCACCATAGGCCATTTTTATGATTTAACAAAAATACTTTGTGCAGAACCAAACATAGATATATCTTTGTCAGTAAGACTGAATTATTAGTGTTATTAGTAATGTGTGTGCAGTTTGCCAGATTTTTATTATTACGATAGAGTACAGTATGTACAGTTATACGGATGTATGTATTTATTAAAATAATATAGTATTTTTATAATTAAATAATATAATAATGATAAAATTTTAAAATTTATATATAATAAATATTATGGTGATAACGCCAAAAACGAGATATGGCGAGATGCTGTCCATCGTCTGCCAGATAGTTGTACACTACAATATTTTTCAAATTTTAAAGATTTTTAGAATTTTTAGGAAATTCTCTTATAAATGAGCAGTGATAATCAAACTATAGCAATATATTGAATCTCGCACTAAATGAAGCCGCATTAAACAAGATATTCTTATAAATAAATAAGGTAATCTTTATTCTTTGATCTATCAATCGAGCCGTTGATAGTAGAAGTTTTTAAGTTAACATCCTTCATATTTATGATTTCCTTTTATAAATTGATTTTTCCTTCGTGACATGAATGAACTTAATAAAAGAATATGTCTACTTAAATGATCATTAAAAATGACTTGTAATTCTATCAGTATAGCTAGTTAAGTTCGTTAATGAGCCAAAAAAAAGTCATTCTAGATGTTGAGTTGGTTTAAATTATGTAGATTGATATCAGTGACTGTTCATTCTCTGTTTTAGGAGAAAAAATTTGGGCCTTTTCATTGCCTTCTTTTCATTTCTTCTTCAAATTTTAATATCTAGTTTTGAACTATAAGGAAATAAATGGTGAGTTTTATGAGTGCCTGGAAAAGCGCTAGCTTTGTATCTGGAACAGCCGGAATTGATAACTCCTTGGTAAATTTTCATAGAGTCTTGCTCCTGCTTTCATGATAGAGTCATCCGACTATGAAGAGCTGATTTTTACTCTTCATCCTCAGGCGGATACTATCATAGAAATTTGTTATGGGTTCTGGAATCACTTCCTGCTTACTATCGATCTAAATTGAAAGCTGTATAAAATAATGTTAAGTAATTTGTTATTCTCACTTATTGAAAACAATTTCTTACTGGCTGTTTTTATTCATTATAATGTTTTCTTAAACAGTTAATTTTTATTTTACGGTGTTTTCCTAAAACAATTAAATTCTTAATCAATAAGATTTCCTTAACCAGTTCAATCTTGCATTTTCTTAATTAAACAAAACAATAATTAAACAAAAACAATAAATTTTTACACATACATACAGTGGTATTTCTTTAAACAACAATCTACTTAAATCTAACAATTATCTTGAACAATCAGGTGTTTTTTATTAAAACAATAAGGTTTATATAGTGAAGTACTGAATTTGGTGTTTAAGAAAAAAATCAGGCTTTTTTATTCTGTCTAGTGTTTTATTATACAATCAGGTTTCACTTCAGTGTTTCATTAAAATAATCAGAACAAAACAAACAATCAGTTTTTCTCATGAAACCAGAATTGCATAAAAAAAATTTAGTGCTTCATAAAATAGTTTGATTTTGATCCAGTTTTAGTGTTTCGTTAAATAAACAGATTTTTATTCAATCTAGTGTTTCCTTAAATAATCAGATATCACTTAATCTAGTGTTTCATTAAATCAGGACAAAATGAAAAAATTTTTTTCTTTTAATGTTCTATTAAAGCAGAACTGCATAAAGAATCAAGTGTTTCATTAGACAATCTAATTTTTACTCAATTTAGTGCTTCATTAAACAACTGGGTTTAACTGTATTTAGTGTTTCCTCAATCGTCTTTCTGTCATCTAGTGTTTTATTAAACCAAAGCTTTTATTTTAGTATTCCGTTAAATAATTGGTTTTACCCAATGTAGTGTTTTCTTAATTTTTTATTTTTCATTAAAACTAGTTTTTCTTAATCATATTTTTATTCGCCTTAGTGTTAATTTAAACAATCAGAGTTTTTATTTAAACAATAAATTCCTTCAAACAAACACTTTGTAATTGTTCTGTTGTTCTAAATATCAATTATTAACTTTTCAGGACCTATTATCGATATCGTAACGAATAAATACGAAGTTTAAATATAGAATCACACAATAAACGTTAATGAAAGCATTGTGAGTCAGCTGTTTGTTTTAGTACCGATATAGAAACAAAATATCATTTTTGAAAGAAGAAACATTAAAATTAAAGGATAAATGATAAATTGCCAAGAGCTAGGAAAGCGGGCGCCTTCACAGTGCGATAACAATTTTAAACCGAACAAGAGTTGTTTGTGTACATTATAAAGTGCACTATCCTCCAAACGATACATAATTCCTTATCTCTGGGCCAATTGATAATACTGAAATTTTCTAATTTCGCCTCCTGATGAATATTACATGAGACAATATAATTAAAGTTGTCGGTATTTTTAGATCAAAGATTTTAAAGCGCACAATAACAGTTCAATAGCGTAAATATTTTCTGAATTAATATCTGTATACTTTATGCCGATCTATAACAGAATAAAATGCAAAAAAAAAAGACGATGATAATACTTAGAAAACTCAACGGAAAACAAATCATAACTAGCTTTGTTATTTTTTCTGTTTTTGGAAGATTGATATTCAGTTGAAATGTCACATTAGCCATTTCCAAGTTCAAGAGAAAAACAAAAATATTCTATTTAACCAGAGCACAGAATGGAAACAAAACAATGATTTTATTTTATTTTCTTAATGCAAGATATAATTTAATTATTAAAAATAATCTTTCAGTTTTTTGCATTATCCTCCCAAAAATCTAGCGTGTTAAATCAATCGAATCCAGATATTTTGTTATCTGTGTAACTGTCGGTGAATGATGACTTTTATATATTTTTTTCGAGTTAATTCTAAGTTAAACAGCTGTCGTTGACGCAAGAATATCAATATTTACTTTACTTTTTTTATTATAGTTTACTTTACTCGATATCTAACGCTTATAACTTAAATAAGGGGTGTTATTTCCTTAAAAATTTTATTTATTCTCTACTTTAAAATGATAATGAATTGACGTAATTAGACTTCTCATAGTTGCGGGCTAGTTAAAGTTTAACGTAGAAAAACATAGCAAACATTATTAAATTAACAAATACCTGTTGATTTGGATGATTTTTGCTGACACTTTCCACCTTTTTTCGTGAGAAAACTTGCAATGGTTACTCTAGAAATTACGTGTGAATCTCGTTATAGTTAGATAAAACTCGCAATGGTTACTCGAGAAATTACATGCGAATCTTCGTTTATAGTTGGATAAAACTTTAATGTTTTGATTGATTATGATTTATTTCAGAAACATAATTAAAATAGAAGTGAATCGTGTTGCATATGGCTATTAATAGTATGCCGGTAGAAAGTCTTGTATTTTGGAATTTCCCTGAAAAGTATCCAGATGTTTTATGTATTTTTTTTTTTCCATAAAAAAACGCGCATCGACGATGTTTTCCGCAAAAATAATTCTTATAATATATTTATAAAGATTTTAGATTATTTTAACGTTACCATTTTCTTAATGATGCTGCAGGAAAAAAAAAATCGGTTGTTCAACATTCCAAATAATCGAGTTTAAAAAAAAAAAGATATGATGTTTGCAAATTACACTAGAGAATTTTTTAAAAATCCGAATGTCATAAGAGTACTGAGAATTTTTTCGTGTTCTCGTCCATAAATCTTTATTTTTCTCTTTGTTGAGATGACTTAGAATTCGAATTTTATTATTGACTGGACACAACCACGTGACAGGACCGGACTGCAGCATTTTTGAAGATTTTTCAGAATAGGCAAGCAACAACAACAACAAAAGCGACAAAAAACAGACAACAAGAAAATTACTTTTCTTGATTTATGGAAACAAACAACACATTAAGCTTCTTGCAAAAATAATTAATGCTCGAAAATAGAACAGAAATGTGTTTTAATTTAGATCATTAATTAATAAAAAAAAGTGAGAGAGTGTTTAGAGAGGCGGAAGGATGTGTGTAGGGGTTAATGAAGTTATATTTATAATTAATATCAATATTTGGGGTGCAGGTTGCCGGACAGAAAAGAGACGTTTTCTTGCGGAGACAGCGTGGATCCAAGCCAAAAATTCGCGCGTTCTACTAGTGACTGCCAATCCTAAAAATACTGCCAAACCAACACACAAAGTCGGTAGAAAAGACGGGGGATATACCCATCCGGAAAAGGGTAAAGATTCGAAAAAATTGGTTTTCTTCGATTATTACTCTTATGTTTGGGATGTTTATTGTGTTAACGTCTAGATAACCAGTGTTTACGACACTAAAAGATGCTGCCAAGAACAGTAAGTGTTTTCGCATTATCATACACAACATAATAGGCACGCGGTTCGATTGTTATTGGCGTGTTTTAATTTTGTATTGTGTTTAAGACACGTTTACGAGAATCGCGCAGTGTGACGTACGATTAAAAAAATAATCCGTTTCGACAGTGATTTATCATCTATTCTTGTGTGTATCTATTGAAATTGAAACACTTTCTTGGCGTTATGGATAGTATGACGCAACTCGTTTGTTTATTATGTGTTCAAGAATTTATAAAATACAGGTGGACATATCTAATTGTTTTCAAACACTTAAACGACATATTACACACGAGAATCGCGATATTTTTAATTATTGACCAGTTAGAGACGTAACGGCGGAGAAGATTGATAAATAAAGATTTTACCGCATCGCAAATTAAGACGACAAATTGGTTTTTACAGCAAAAAAAAATTTTTAAATAATTATTATTTAGCAAAATTTCGAATTGTAGAATTACAAACCACGTTTTATATAAATAATTATGACGATGCCATTTTTAAAAATTTTACTGAATAAGCTTTCAGTTAGACTAATGAATATATTCATTTATAATTTTTATAAACTGTCAAAAAATAAAAATTGTGTCACGAGATAGATAACATCTTTCTTCTCCATTACTGAATATCCCTTCTATTTTTGAAACAGGAAGACACATTTAGTAACAATGAAAAAGATATACACTACCTTATTTGTTTTATAAAAGTTAATGCACTTAGTCATTCACAATAGCGAGTTAATTATCTAAAAATGATTTTTATTAAAGTTTAAATTGCATAAATTTTATATGGTTTGAGGAATAAATGCACCACGTGTTTTGCAAAACATAGAATATAATATTCAGTATATTATGTAGTATCTCCTGTCTATGTTCAAAAATGGCATAAACAACAAGGTGTGCTTAAATTTTATGTTAAATGGCTTATAAACAATACCATTTAATTATTTTTGCACGTGTAAGAAGTGTGCAAAAAGTTATATACTTCATGTTTTTGAGTAACTTAATCAATTTTTATTAATATAGATAGTTTAGTAAGCATATTAGTAATAGAAAAATATTAGTTTATGGTTATACAATCCAGTAAGCATGTTAGTCATAGGAAAAATATATTAGTTATACTGAAAAACAACTGTTATAGTTTTCTTTTAGGGAATTTTAAATCCAAAATAAGTAAATCATGTTGTAAACATTTTAAGTCTTTATTCTTTTTTTAGATAATCTCCATAGAATTTATTATATGGTATTTTAATGGAGATTACCTAAAAAAGATTAAACAGAATAATAATAATAAATATTTCAATATGAAAGAAGATAATTTTAAAAGTATCTCGTCTGTAATAATATATTATTATGGGCATATTTGCTTTTATTATAAGTAACATTATGTGATTCATTCATAGAATAGGGCTGTCGTATATAGTAGGTTAATCGTCTTTCTTGACATATCGTGTTGTATATGCAAAACATGTCCTCCGAGATCTTTTGATGTTATGAAATATTGTCTTATATGTTGTAATATTTACATAGGATTAAAAATAATTTTTCTGAAATAATACATATATGTATTTTTTTTGTATAGGATCTATGTAAAAACTGCATGGCATATCCAGCTAGGAAAAATGTTATATAACAAATTTTTTTCTGAAATATTACATATATGTATTTTTTGTATAGGATCTATGTAAAAACTGCATGGCATATCCAGCTAGGAAAAATGTTATATACTATATTAAATTAGTTTACATCCATTTTCACTTTCATTCTATGAAATTATGTAACTAAAATGTAAAATCTTTATGTTTTTATGTAAATATTTCATATTAAATTGGACATTTTATCTCCTGCATAAGATCAGTATGCATGCTTGTAAGATAAGTTAATATCATAATATAGGCATTTTCAATTAGATATATTAATATTTGTAAGATCATTTAAAGGATTAAGATTAAAAAAATTAGCAATTGGCCACTTAAGCAATATATGCCATTTAGACAAGATTATAGGGCAATAATTTCATATATTCTTGTGTATATGTTGAAATTGAAACACTTTCTAGGCGTTATGGATAGTATTATACAGCTTGTTTATTATAAGAGATTAATATGTGTGTAAGAATATATAAAAGGCAAATGGACGTATCTAAATGTTGGCAAACACTTACAGGACATATTACACGAGAATCACGTATCTATCATAAACAATATAAAAATTTTAAACATATTTGCTCCTTTTTAAGTGATGAACAGCTACAGATAGTCAAAAAACGAAAGGGATTCAGAAGTTCTACCACAAGAAAAACAAAGAATAAAGAGAAAATAATATAGTACAGGAAAAGAAAACGTTAAAAGTTCTACCAAAAGAAAATGTACGTAGGACACTAGAGGAAAGAGGAATTCTTTAGTTGCTCCATACGATACTTGAATCAGACACGTGGGCCAGGATAAATTCTACCCTACCCACAGGGGAAATTAACATCTACAAAAGTTTTTCTTTTTTTTTTATATCTTCTTCAATATAATTTTCTAAAGTATTATTGTGAATGATTTTGTATCTATATTTGGATTATACCTATATATTGATATATATATATATATATGAATACAGTGTAGTAAATATAATTTCCCAAATAAAATTTTACAACGTAATTTTTATATTTTCATTTTTTGGTTTATTGAAAAATTAAAATAATCGAAAAGCCACAATGATTCAGAAAATTTTTTTAACAAAAAATCGATTTTATTCAGCAAATACTTTACAGTTATTGACCTATGACCTTGTTAAAATGGGATATATCATGTAAGTGACTTATTGCTAATTTTTAATGTAAATTTTAGCATTACAGTCTCGTCCGAGAATTATTGCTGTATTTATGTGCATTCGAGCTTATTTTAAAAGTTATAAAATGAATCATAAACTATTTTGTGAGGACAATATATCGCGCTGTTCATGAAAATTTTATGTATGTTGAAATAGCACGGTATTCGTCTGCATTTTGGATATTTTCTTTTAATCTGTAACTTTACATTAAGGATATATAACATAGTCACATAAATTCAGATTATTATGCTTTTTAATATCTGTATATAGGATTCCTACATTAAAGTAGTTTTAGAATGTCATTCCTACATCAGTGGAAAACGAATTGCTTTAAAAATTGCTTGTTTTTCTAGGTATTTTAAGAAATAAAAACAGTAATTTCAAGTTTATATATTTTCTGTAGGATGCTCAGAGCCTTGTTTATACAAAGATGTTAGAGAATACGTCGGTAAAAATCACAGTTTCTTTATTATTAGAAAGAAAAGTATTCATTTACTTTTATTCGGTTTTGATTATTTACATTTGTCTAGAATTAAATTTTCTCTGTTTGCCATTTTAGCCTTTGAAGTATACATACAGTAGTTACATTAAATTCAATTTGATGCACTGAGTAAGACGTTGATGCAATAGTTCATAGTAGTACATTAGGTCAAACAACATAACAGTAACAATTAACTTTAGTAACAGCATAATTGTCATAACAAAATTTAGCATAAAACTGAATGGCTAAAAGAAATAAACAAACATACACGTATGCAAATTGCAGAATAATGAAAGTAAAAAGATATAGCACCACTATACTTAATTTATGCAAGCAATATACAGTGTGTTCTCTTTGTATATGCACATAACAGAATTAATTAATACCAAATGCTTAATTTCTGAATTAGTTTTTCTTCTATTAAATTTTAATTAATATCATGCATTATTTTTAATTCATTTTTTTTTCGACGATTCCAATAGTACTGAATCCAGTTCTGATGAGCAAATGCAGAATTTTTACAAAAAATATAGGCTAATTATTGGATCAAATCTATGAGAAATCCTGTACAAAATGCAATTGTTCAGTTTTGTTCTGAAAGCGTTTTTACATAAGAAATGCAATACAATAAAGAAAACTTCTTAAAAATATAATTGATACAAGTTCACCTTGCCTATCCCGCGCATATATCAAGTCATCCCAAAAGTAATGTCGTATTTTTTAGCATTAAGTTTTGAAAAAGATTTAAAAGATAAATCATTTGCTAATTTAATCAAGAGTAAATTCTCTATTTGAATTAATAACACATTGCTGTAAAAGCTTTAAAAATTCATGTTTAGACAAGCTGAGACATGTTTGAATAAGTACAATATTAAAAAAAAAAAGACATTATTTTTGAGATGATCTGATAAATAGTTGAATTATGCATAAGCCATATATCATTATACTTAGATTTGATTATCTTAATCATCCCATTTTGTCTTTTCTGAAGAAATAATCGATATTCGAGACCAATTTCTATGAAAATAATACCCATCATTTAATCATTTAGATTTTAAATGCACGGGGTAGTTAAAATGAACTTGTAGCAGGAGATGTTAATAATATAAAAGTGGATGAAAAAACATTTAAAATTCATTGTAAACACTTTAGTTCATAACAAATTCTGAAAACATCCACGCAATGCTATAATCAATCATAAAATTTTCTTCCAGTTCTGGCCAGCTGTATTTGGATGATTTCTCTATCTACAGCATGTTTCTATGACTTTTTATGTACTTGTTATGCTCCAATTAGTTTATTCATGTATATATTTTCGAAAAGAAACATTTCTGTTCAATATAGATGCTTGTAACAAACAATTGCATATTTGGTATTCATTATTCTATGTTATTTGTACGAAGTAAACATTTTGTATTTCAGGGGTTCTTAATCTTTTGATGACTCCAGACCCCCAATTGATTGTCCAATATAGTCCCATACTTCACTTGACTGTCGAAGTAATTCTTTATATTAGTTGCCAGTATGACTTCCAAGTATGTTTAAATAAAATAAATACCAGTACCCAGAGACTCCAATACCCCAAAGGATATGGTTACCCCCGGTTAAGAACCCCTGTTGTATATAGATGTGATTGTCTTATATCAATTTTCTTTTTTCTCCTCAGAATTTGATTACTGGCAATTATGTAGATATAAATAAAATTTCAAAAGTATTAATTAAAAGTATTTTAATGTAGAAACATTTATAAATTTTATCAAGATTCTATTAATAATGCATCATAATCTGTCAGTTTAGTTAAATTGGGTTAAAAGGAAGTTTTGAGTAACAGTTATTAACATTGCAAATACTTTGCAAACGGTTAAAATTGAAAGATGATCTATCATAATTGATCAAGAAGCACGTGGTTTTAATATGGCGAAATCGCCTTGAATAAGATAACTTATACTTAATATGTTTTAAAAAATATTAGTTTATTCACGAAAAAAACTAAAGAAAATCTATTTTTGTAACTTTTTAAATATATCTAGTTTTTTTATTGTCCCTAGGCAGCGATCTGAATGCTTTGCTTCTCTCGATGCATTTTAAAAAATTAAAATGAATATTTGTATTATTTTATTGCGTAAAATTTTTCATAATTAACACAAAAGTTATAAGGGATGACGATAAAACAAAATGACTTTGAAATTAATTTTATTTTACAATAAAAATTATAGAAAAATTACAACGCTTTAATTATTCAATTAAACTGCGCCCTCTACCAATTTTATTTTTTTCTTTACAAAATTATAAAAAAAAAAAAAAATAATTTTAAACAACGCCACCTAAGCCATTCTTACATTTTTTTGGAAATAATTTAATGCGTGTTTAAATCTTCAAATTCATGACTAATTTTTTTAGTATTATAACAAAAATAGTTATTTATATTATTTATACAAACTATAATAAAAATTTTCGCATAAAATCTTTTTTTTGTGTGTGAAATTTAAACACGCATTAAATTTTTTGTGTGTGAAATTTAAACAAAAATAGAGTATAATTTAAGAAATAAAAAATAACATCAACACTGCAATAAATGTGCACTGCAGTAAATAGAATACTAGCATAATATTGCGATGATGATTATTCTATACATTAATTGTAAATTAAAGTAAGGATTATATAATTTGGAAGCCTTTAACTTTATTATGTTTGGGATTCCGATAAAATTGAATTAAGTCCTGATATTTAATTCAAAGATTGAGTTGTGGCTGGGTTAGGCGCACTGAATGCCTTTAAACTGCCATAAACAAACTGGGTTAGCTCTCCATTCTTCCAGATCCAAATCCTGATTTTAGTTGATGTGTTAGTACCTCTTGGTGTTCTCTTATAAAACGGATAACATATTCTTAATTTCTATTTTTAAACGTGTAACACTTTTAATTAAATGCTTCTCGCAGATTCATCACGATTAAAATGCATTATGCATGCGAGAAGCTTTAATTAAAGGTGTCATATTTTTAAAAATAGAAAGTAAGGGTATATGTTGCCATTTTTATAAGGAACTTACATGGCATATAAAATAGAGTTTCAAATCTGGAAGAATCGAGAGATGGCCCAGTTTATAAGACGATTTCTCGGCAAAGTCACAGTTCGATCTTGAATATTATCATCGAATTAATTTTGTATTTTAATCTTGATCAAAATTCATTTTATTCCTAGTGGAATGCATTAATATTAGGATTCCTGCATGAGAGATTAAAAGAATTAGGATTCTGTGTATTTAATCTTGATGAAATAAAAAAAAAAAACTGATAAAACTGACACAGTTTCATAAGAATTAAAATGCACGGAATTCTAATCCACTTATATATAAAAAAAACTGATAAAACTGACACAGTTTCATAAGAATTAAAATGCACGGAATTCTAATCCTAACGCATTTCATCAAGGTCAAAATGCATTTTAATCAGGATTAAAATGAAGAATTAATTTAAATAATAAAATTTAAGATGAATTAGGATTCTATGTATTTAATCGTGATGAAAACTTATAAAAAAATTAATAAGTTCATTACATTTTCATCAGGATAAAATGCATAGAATCCTAATCATAACACATTTCATCAGGATAAAAATGCACAGAATCCTAATCATAACGCATTTTATCAGGATTAAAGTGAAGAATTAATTTAAATAATAACGTCTAAAATGAAATGAATTAGGATTCTATATATTTAATCTTGACGAAAACTTAGTTTTTTTTTTATAAGTCTACTACACTTTCATCAGGATTAAAATGCACTTTAATCAGAATTTAAAGCGAATAATTAATTTAAATAATAAACATTTAAGATCTCGAACTGTGACTTGGCAATAAGCTGCACTGAATATCTTTAAATTGCCATAAACAAACTAGGTTATCTCTATTCTCCCAGATCCGAAACCCGATTTCAAATGCTGTTTCTCTTGCTATTCTTTTATATATATAATGTGAGAGGGAAGAATTCTGTAAATTATGACTAACAATGTTTTAGTTATTAAAAAAAATATAAAATATTTGTGTGTAGTTATTAGAGAAATAAAGACTAATGTAACATGCAACATTTGTTATAAAATAGATCTGGCCAATCCAAATTGTTTCTCCGACCAGCTTGGAAAAAAATGTTATAATAATCACGCATAGCACTACAAAAAATTTCGAAGGGGGAGAGACTCAAAATACATTTGAAATAATGCAGAGTGGATTAATTTCATTTAAAATTACAACAAATAAAAAATTTGTATATATTACTGCTTTTTATGTGATTTTAAATATTATTTATTATTATTACATTATATTGGATAAACATATAAGTCTAATAGTTTACGTCTTGATGAATAATTATATAATTTCTTTGTGGATAAAATATAAATATCAATAAATTTCATTTGAGATATATGTCAGAATCATAATTATGGATATAGAACAGGCTTAACTGCAAATTCAGCATAAAATTTCCTTTAAAATAAAACATCCAATGAAAAGGTATGATATAAAGATACTGATTGAACACAAATTGATACTGAACAGTATCCTGTATCATAATCAATAATAATTGTATTGGCGAAAATAATGGTTAACTCTGTAAAAATAAACTAAAATATTTCTTAATTGTTCAAGTTTTTTAATTTCATTGAAATTTAGGAGAAAATTGTGAAAAACTAAATGTAAACACCCTCAGGCCATTTAAAGGGGCATGGCAGTTTTATTGCTTTACAGCAGCCATTTGTTTCCTGGGAAATTACAACCAAACCTACTTTGCATATGGATAAGAGGCATTGGATGCTAAACATTTACTCTAACTGGACCAACTATAGTCCAATTAGAGTAACAAATTATATTACAACTGTTTATGTACCAGATGATGCTATTTTCGGATATGTTATGATTTTTTGATATAAATAAAAAATTTATCTGCTAAAAATTGTGCAAATGAAGTAAGAATAGGTTACTAAATATGAGATATTAATAAATATGAAAATATTTCAATGATTTCATGTAAGTTTTTTAATAATTATATGACATAACTTTAATCAACAAATGTTACATGACTCGTGGTTTTTATTGATAATTTCTGTAAATTTTGGCCAAATTTCTTGATTCATGACTTCATTTTCTTCAGAAGACTTGACGCTATTTAAAAATATTGACTGCTTTGTTGAATGGCTAAAATTACATATAAAAACAATCACATTTCTGCTGATCTCATAAATGTAACAAAAAATTATGAAAAAATAAAATTAAAAAAAAATGCTTGCATTGTTAGAAAGAGAAAAATCTGAAACAAATACTGAAAATTTCAAAAGATTTTGACAAAAATTAAGTGAGATTTCACAATTTTAATTTTTTTATTTTTTTACATATTAATTAGAACTTAATTTCAAAACATCTGCGGCATTCAAGGAATTAACCTTTTCACTGCCAGCTATTTTTTTAAATTAAGTCTAATTGATATGCAAAAAAAACTAAAAAATTAAAATTGTGAAATCTCAATTAATTTTTGTCAAAATCTTTTGCATTTTTTGTTCTCTTTCTAACAATGTAAGCATTTTTTTTCACAACTTTTGTTACATATATGAGATCAACAAAAACAGGATTTTTTTATATGGAATTTTAGCCATCCAACAAAATATTATATTTTTAGATAGCAACAGTCCTCTGAACAAAAGCCACAATTGAAGAAATTCAGCTGAAATTTTCAGAAATTATTTATAAAACACCATGAGTTATGTAACATCTGTTGAATGAAGTTATGTCATATAATTATTAAAAAAATTATATGAATTCATTGAAATAGTGTCATTTTCATTAATATTTCATCTTTATTAACTGTGGAGAGACAGAACTCGACCTGCTGGAAAGTGTCACCCACCACTCATCATAATTCAACAGGGATTGACACTTTATAAGAATAAACCATCGTTAGACGTATTTTTCTACTAGCTGGTCCGAGGTATTCCGCTCTCCACAACGAAAGACAATAAACACACGGCAAGTCTGGTTGCACGGAGGCTCGAATATTGTGCAGGTGCACAGTGGGGTTGGTGAGAAAGAATGTAACCGGGATTAGTCAAATGACTTCCTGGGGAAAAAAGAGTGATTTATAGTTATTAAACGGGAGGTTGAGATAGGGGATTTTAGACAAAGGAAAAGTCAGTTGGTCTTTGTCCCCGGATTAAGTCAGTCGGTTACTACCCATTGGAGAAGTCCACTGACCGCAGGTAGGCCATAAGCCTGTTTTATATCGTCCAAGACCTCATATAACTTGTTCTTACTTCATTTACACAATTTTTAGCAATACCTTTTATAAATTTTTTATTTATATGAAAAAAATCCTCACACATGAAAATGGAGTCATCTAATACATAAACAGCTATAATATAGTTTCTGTTTCTCTAACTGGACTACAGTTGGTTTACTGTTGCTCAGCACTCAATGCCTCTTTTCTGTTTGCAAAGTAGGTTTGGCTGCAATTTCCCAGGAAATGAATGGCTGCTATAAAGCAATAAAACTGCCATGCCTCTTTAAATGGCCTGAGGATGTTTACATTTAGTTTTTCTCAGTTTTCTCCTAAATTTCAATGAAATTAAAAAAAAAATGAACAATTAAGAAATATTTGAGTTTATTTTTACAGAGTTAACCATTATTTTCTTATTATTTACAGTATTTATTATTTTCAGCATTTTATAGATCATTTTATGAAAAATTCGATTTTTTTCTAAAAATTTCAAAAATGTCATTTATTGATAACTTTTTTGATAGATAAGACTATTAAATAGAAAGGATGGGATAAAAAAAACCCAAATTCTATCAAGCTGTTCAAATATAAAGAATGTTTGTTTACTTACATATAATTTAAAAAATTATCTCATCAACTGAAAACACATAGGACCCACTGTCAAATTTATTATTTTCAGCATTTTATAGATCATTTTATGAAAAATTCGATTTTTTTCTAAAAATTTCAAAAATGTCATTTATTGATAACTTTTTTGATAGATAAGACTATTAAATAGAAAGGATGGGATAAAAAAAACCCAAATTCTATAAGACTATAAAATAGGATGCAATAAAAAAAACCCAAATTTCATCAAGCTGTTCAAATATAAAGAATGTTTGTTTACATGTAATTTAAAAAAATATTTCATCAACTGAAAACATTTAGGACTCACTGTCAAAGGGACATATTTTCAATAAATTATACACAACAAAATCAATTTGCAAAAGCTTGCTTAATAAAATCAGGATTGAATTTTTTTAACTTTTTTTTATTGTTTTTTGTTCTGTGGTTTTGATGCCTATTGACAGCAAAGGCATTCAAGGGATTAATAATATATCAAAAGAAAGAAATTTTACTCTTATCTGAGATTATATTTTTTGTTTCAGTTTTAAATTCTGTATTGACTACCATTATGATGAAAGGGAATCTTCACAAATAAATTTGAATTTTTATTTAATATTACGTAAATGGATTGAAATTGATCCAAGCACAGAATATAGATGTTTTGTTAGAAATAATAATCTAATAGGTATGTTATGCTAAATTATTCTTTCAGATTATTTTACATATTTTGATTATTAATTTCAACATATTGCTAATCTATATACTTATAAAATACAGATTATGTATGTATGGATGTATGTATGAACCCAAATTCTATCAAGCTGTTCAAATATAAAGAATATTTGAACAGCTTACATATAATTTAAAAAATTATCTCATCAACTGAAAACACATAGGACCCACTGTCAAAAGGGCATATTTTCAATGATTACACACAAAAAACCAATTTGCAAAAGTTGGATTAATAAAATCAGGATTGATTTTTTTAACTTGTATTTTTATTGTTTTTTTTATCATTTTTTATTCCACTTCCTTGACATGTATATCTGATTTAAGTCATTTGCTGTCATTGGACAGCAAATGAGTTAAATCAGATATACTACTATTCATATTTAACCTAAAAATCAAACTGCTTAAATTCATCAAACAATAATTTCAAACAAGCACTTTTTAGCAGTAAACTCAGTAAATATTTTATTTTACTTTACAAAGTACTTTTAGCTGAAGATGGTGATTAGCCGAAAGTATTTCACAAAGTAAAATAAAATATTTACTGAGTTTACTGCTAAAAAGTGCTTGTTTGAAATTATTATTCATATTTAAGCACCAATTTTACTATTTTAAGACTAATATTATAAAAAATATATTAAAAATAAGAATCTTTAACTTACGGCTGTGTTAAATCATGAGTGATAAATTCTGAAGACTTTAACAGTAAGTAAATATCAGTAACACATGAACAACAAAGAGACTTATTTAAAGCAATCCAATATGCATCCTTTGGACAACTCCAATTTAATTTAGGAAAGACACATCCTCCTAAAGCTTTAATAGCTGATTTTACATTTTGATCAAATTCAGGAAAATGTGGTGCCTGCAGAAAAAAGTTGTTATTATTAAATGCATGAAATTAAGATTACAAATTTCAAATTAAATTATATTAAACTGTTGAAAAATCATTAAAATTTAATGTAATATACAGATATTAAAACAAAAGTAAATACATTACAATTACTGAATTTTTCGATTACAAAAAAACTGAAATAAAAAAATACAATGCAATATATATCAAGTCATTGCAAAAGTAATGCACCACACTTTAAGTTTTTATTATACAGCTTTTTTCATAGATCATAGATACATTCATTGGAATCATTATTGTATTTTCTACATAACTGCCATCACTTTCTACAACTTTCTATCACTACCAAAGAAATACCTGTAGGTCTGCACAATAAAACTTGGGATATTATGGGTAAGTGATAAAATTAATGATAATGCCTACATGTTTGCATTATGTTTGAAATAAAAGTAATGGTTGGGCATTTTAATCCAGTAAACTGAAAAGCATCTTTCATGACACAAAATTTGATGTTAAATTTCTAGCTGTAGTGAAATATAAGTACCATGTTTTACTATGGAGTATATATAGGCTTGCCATAGATCTGGGATTAGCCTGGATTTAAGCAGTTGTCCAGAGCTTTAACTGTTAACTGCCACACCTTCTCAGCTGACTGATCTCTGAATGCCAAACAGATTTATGCTGACCCTAATGGATGTTTGAATAAATTTAAATGCTTTTATTTATTTCAGTTTTTATACAATATTGATTTTTACATATGTTATTAATCAATATATTTAGTTTATTGGACATAAATTAATTTTTCTTATTTTAATAATTTATACCAAAGTTAATAGTAGTACATTTTCTCTAAAAAATTTATCATCATCAAAATAATTTTAATTTAATCAATTTTATTAGTCTCTATTCAATAGCAAATATTCATTTGTAATGAAAAATAATTTATTTTTAGATGCATATTTATTAAGAAGTTCATTTTTAATAGACTGTACTGATTAAATAATATTGGGTTGTCTGGATAATTCATGTCAATTTTTAAGGAAAATTCAAAGACAGCACATTTAAATTTTAATATATATTTATTCAATTGTATAGGCACCATTTTGTTTCACAATCTTTCTCCATCTTTCATGCAACTTGAAGATTTGTGAGGTTGCCGCGAGGTGGCGCTGTCGTCGATATTCGAATCAAACGTCAGCGGTCAGTTCCTGACACCAGGGTAGAGTTTAAAGTGATCTCCAGCACTATTATATAGCTGAATTGTCAGAATGTCGGCGAGCGCGTTTACTAACGGTCGCGTTATTTTAATTATTTACGTGTTTAATGTCCGAGCGGCTATTATTGGCTTTGTGAGTAAGGACACACGGAGTCCGGGTCGAAGGAGAGACACAAACGACGATATATGAAATATATATAAACAATAATATTTATTAACAACTAATATGATTACAATATTTAAATGAAAGAATGAAAACAAGGAAACGTTTTAGTTATATATAAACTCCTAACCAATTTAGACATATTAATGCGGATGATTTAGCGAACGAGCAGAATGGTTCGTAAATGCTTGTATTGGCGAACAAGCCTAAATGGGTTCGTGAATGTTAAGCAGTTAGCAATCGGCAGTCTGGTTGATTATCGTAGTCGCTCCTTAAGCATATCGCTACATACCTGGACATGGATGAGTCGGACTTTGATATATTAATGCGGATGATTTAGCGAACGAGCAGAATGGTTCGTGAATGCTTGTATTGGCGAACAAGCCTAAATGGGTTCGTGAATGTTAAGCAGTTAGCAATCGGCAGTCTGGTTGATTATCGTAGTCGCTCCTTAAGCATATCGCTACATACCTGGACATGGATGAGTCGGACTTTAGCTTCTTCTTCTCAGAGAGGGCTAGGTTATCTCTCTGGATGTCTTCAGAGGTGAGGGAGGACCCTGTTATCTCCCTGGCTGTGGCTTGGATAGGTAATCCAGTGAACTCATCTACAAGGGAGTACTAAGTTATCTCCCTGGATGGTAATCCAAAGAACTCATCGACTCTTGACACAACCCTTGCGCGAGCTGTCCGAGCTGTCCCTGAGCTGTGACTCGTCCTCTCCTTTCGCCTTTTATCTGTTGGCCAAGGAGGGCTCCTGAGTCCATTCACAAAATATTTTATTGCTTGTATACTTATCAGAAAATTGAGTATACTAGAAACATCATATAAGCAGCATACTAAACAAAGAATTGATGAGTGTACAAGCAGTATCAGGTTATGATAAGATTCTTATAAAATTAAAATGACATTATGTAAGTATAATTTGTAAGGCAACATAGAATATTTTCATTATTTTGTACTTTATCAGCATAAAGTACAAAATACGCCTTAAAACGGTAACAGATTATCTCAGAAGACATTTCAGTGCAGAATTTACCACAATAAATATTTATAAAAATTTTAATTTTTTTTTTTTTTTTAATATCTTTGTGTAGAAACTACAGATGTCACACATAATTTCATCGATGTTTATTCTCTGGAATATTACATCTTTAAATATTTCCCAAATGCAGTGTATATTTATCGAAGTTCATAAAATGTTTATTCAATCTGCATTACCTCTTAAAATTTCCCATTTGATTGATGTTTGATGTAAGATCCAGCTGTGTTCTTGTTTAATGGCAAACAGGCAAAACAGTTAAAACAATTCACGTGTTAAGTGATGATAAAAAAAAATTATTATTATTATATTAAATAAACAGATTTAACCTTATCCGTTGTTAAAAATGTTTAAGCAATTTTTTTTAAATATTGATAATACCGCATAAATTTTTTTTTTGTGTGTATGATACAGCGTCGGCCTTGACCCAGTTATTGTTAAGGTTTGTATATTAGTCGAATATTTTTTTTTTTTCCAGAGCAGATGGAATATCTCGAAAAATTTTTTTAATTATCGCAGTAGTTGTTGTTTGCTGGAAATAATATATTTAAGGAGTAGAAACAACTTGTTTGTGACATTTTATCGCATCTTTAGCATGCGTTAAAACCGAAGAATGTTACAAAGCGAGAAAAAATTAGCAGATGGAAGTTGCAGTAAGAGATAATAAATCGCTATGTTGCCCAAGCTGATAGAGTAGTTGTTGCCACCAAATTATGAAACCTTTAGGTGGATTCTTGAAGGATGAAGTCATTTTGTTTCAATGCTTTAGAATGCATACAGAGTGATATAAATAACAAAGCATCAGAAAAAAAAATATTGCTAGAAATTCTGTTTACTCTCGAATATTTAGAAACTCTATAGTGGTATTTATTGATTATGACAAAAATAAGGTTAGTTTACGTTCGGTGATGGAAGTATTTACAGGCGCGTATCATCACACGTTCATTAGAAATAAATTTATTTAAATATTCGATCATTAATTAAATTAAACAGAGTATGAAATTTTTAAAATAAAAAAATAAGTTCTGAGTTGGTTAACGTCTCCTGTGATCATGTGTGTAGTGTAAGCAAACCTTCTTTACAGGTGCTCTATGTTGTAGTCAGTAGTGTGAGCGTGAGCATGATAAAAATGGCTAATAAATGCAAAAATTTATAATGGCGTGCAGTAACCATAAAACGAGAAAGATTTTTAATTAAAAAAAACATGCATTTTATGGCACATTGACATAAGTATTCTTGCCTGCTTGTGTGCAGATGCAGCTATATTTAGCAAATTGGAAAGGGGGAGAGAGTTATGTCAACAGTGGACGGTTCTATTCTACCGTGACATTTGACCTCAGCTATCAGTTCATCTTATCTGTCAATGTACAGACTAAACGTCAAGGAGACGACGCCACGCTGCAGCATCACAAAATATCCCCCTTTTATGAAAAAAAAAAGGAAAAGTAGTGTTGCCAGAATTTTTTCTTGTTTACTATCGTCAGAAATTTTCTACCTGGAAAAAGTTATTCCTGAATCTACATTGAGAAATGTTCTTTGCTGACACGCAGTCTAAAGACGACTTTCCTGGTAAGGGAAGATAAAGGTAAAGCGCCAATGAATGATGATGTCTTATAAATAACGTTAATTGCTCTTTTTTTTTTTATAAACATATATTTATAAATATACAGATGCACACGCGTGCACGCTAAAAAAAGTTTTACTACGAAAATGCGACTCATCGTGCCGCGAATATTTAAAATAAAAATATAAAAAGAAGAAAAAAAAAATTGCTGTTTAGACAAAGTTTGAAAACTTGTAAAAGCGAATGTTTATCCAGGTTCGTGACGTCACGGCGGAGATGGATTTATAAGAGGAGGGAGGCGCTGTAGTAGGAGTTATCGCCGCCGGATGTTCTCTATGGCGAGACACATGTCGGTCGAACCTTCTGCTGGAAGTTTCTGCTTTTCTGACTATCGGATATTAACGTATAGTTTTCTGTGACCCCGAAATGTCTACTCCTCTGCAAGATGTCGAAGCGGATGTCACTTCGGAAAAAACGGCATTTCTTCCACAGTCCGAACAACCCTCATCTTCCGTTCCGTGCACTTACAAGTTTGGTTTTCTGGTATGTTTCTATAAGCTTAATTTCTTTACGTTTCGAAGCTGTTGTTACCATTAAAATAAAAGAGTGTCTAACGCCTTTTTATCTTCTTAAATGCACGGATTTTCTTTAAGATTTTTAATACTTAGTTCCGCATTTTTTTTTTACGCTTGCATACAATTCTCATCACTACTAACGCTTTAATTCTAAGTTTTAAAAGACGTAATCCTTCGCAGAATTCTCGTAATCCTTTCAATTCTAAAGCAATGTAAAGTGTGGAGTGAGGGAAAAAAATAGCAATTTTAATATTAAATAACATCGTGAATCAGTAAAGACCGTCGTGCTATTTAGAGAAACTTCGATCACGCTTCAGAATAAAAAATTGATGCATAATCTTAATACGAACGAAGAAAAATTTTTAAGTATTTTGTATCAATACCCAGTTATATATATGTAGAAGTACATAGAAATTTAGGTCAATGATATCGTGACAGACTTGGGTGGAACTGCAACTAGACATTGAACACCTTTATTAATATAAACACTTACATAAAAAGGTAGAGCATGCCGATTGAAATTCGGCATACAAATTAGCTGCAAATTTTTTTTAAGACACCCACGCGAATTTAATAAAAGTTACACTATTCCAGGAAGAGGAGAGAGAGAGAGAGATATTCAGAATTTTCAGTATAGGAAATTGTGCTTAACACGAAAGGATTTTAATTAATTTTCTCAAACTTTACTGAAGAATTTATGGATTATTAATGTCTACTAAACCATCCATATATCACTTATTAATCAATCATGAAGTATATGCCAAGTTATATCTGGATTTATAATGCTATTAATCTTTCTCTTTTCGTGTAGTTATGAGGAGGTTTGAGTTAACAAACTTTATACGATACGCGTTTTATGCAGTCCCCTTATCATTTATTGTTGTTGTTATTACCGTATCGATGATGATGATGATGATGATGTTCCTGTTAATGGAGTTATTGATATATAATACACTTGACGGAAAATCAATGCGTGCCAATGTTTTTAGCCTTTCTGGTATGAAAATAGAAATCTCTCGAGGAATTAATTATTACTTACTAAAATTGTGTTTAACTTTCTAGTACTTTGTTCTCAATTTGAATTTTTTTTTGTGTTAAGATATATATGGTAAAGTTATTATTCATTGTATTGTTTAAAATTTTATTCTTTGCACGAAGTGCGATTTCTTTACACGTTATAATCGTGATAATTTATGTGGAAAATCAATTATTGTAAAAATACAAAAATAGAAATTTTCCCACACAAGTTATAACGCTTTATAGATTTTTAAATTAAATTTTGTATACAGCTTCTCATGTTTATATTTTCAGCATAGGTTCTTTTGGTGTCGTGGTTTTTGACTTATACAACTTATTTTTGTGATTCTACGTATGTTGTTCTGATTCATATCTATAATTTATGCATCATCTTATGCTGTAATTCTATACAGATTTTTCTGATTCACAGCTTTAACTTTATGTATCTTCTTATGGTTATATTTTAATTAGGTTCTTCTAATTCCATAACTTCTATCCTATGTATCATCTTATATTTGTGATTCTGTATAATTGAAACATATTCCTTTAACTGAAATATATTCTCTTAACAGAAGCATATTCCTTTAACTGAAGCGTATTCCTTTAATTGAAGCATATTCCTTTAACTGAAGTATGTTCCCTTTAAATGAAGCACATTCCTTTAACTGGAGCACATTCCCTTTAACTGAAGCATATTCCTTTAACTGAAGCACATTCCCTTTAACTGAAGCACATTCCCTTTAACTGAAGCATATTCCCTTTAACTGAAGCATATTTTTTTAACTGAAGCACATTCCCTTTAACTGAAACATATTCCCTTCAAATGAAGCATATTCCTTAACTGAAGCACATTCCTTTAACTGAAGCATATTCCCTTTAACTGAAGCACATTCCCTTTAACTGAAACATATTCCCTTTAACTGAAGCATATTCCCTTTAAATGAAGCATATTCCTTTAACTGAAGCACATTCCCTTTAACTGAAGCACATTCCCTTTAACTGAAGCATATTCCCTTTAACTGAAGCATATTTTTTTAACTGAAGCACATTCCCTTTAACTGAAACATATTCCCTTTAAATGAAGCATATTTTTTTAACTGAAGCACATTCCCTTTAACTGAAGCACATTCCCTTTAACTGAAGCATATTCCCTTTAACTGAAGCACATTCCCTTTAACTGAAACATATTCCCTTTAACTGAAGCATATTTTTTTAACTGAAGCACATTCCCTTTAACTGAAACATATTCCCTTTAAATGAAGCATATTCCTTAACTGAAGCACATTCCTTTAACTGAAGCATATTCCCTTTAACTGAAGCATATTCCCTTTAACTGAAGCACATTCCCTTTAACTGAAACATATTCCCTTTAAATGAAGCATATTTTTTTAACTGAAGCACATTCCCTTTAACTGAAACATATTCCCTTTAAATGAAGCATATTCCTTAACTGAAGCACATTCCCTTTAACTGAAGCATATTCTTATGCAGTAAAATCTCATTCATTTGAAGTATCAGAGACAAAATCAGACTTCGAAATACGCGATTTTGAATTATACAATTTTTTTCAATGAACATTCAATGAATATTTTTAAAATTCATTATAATGAATCTTATTTCTGCATGTAATGTTCTGCAAATTAACAATTTCATATTTTTATAAAATGGCTTCTGAAATTTTTAAATATTTTTTCGACTTTATATTATAAAGTCGTTCCGAAACTTCAGAAGCAACACCAAATTCTAAAAATTCACTTTTCCAAAATGATCGCATTTATTTTGTGTAACTACGATCAAACACTATTTCAAGATGTGTTAAAAAATAAAACTTAGATTATTATTATGCTTTGATAATTTCTCATATTCAGTTGTCTACAATTTTCATTTGAGGCTGACACAAAATTAAAAAATTAAATTCTTGTACTCTCACCAAGTTTTCGAATATTCTGTCGTAATTCCAGTAATTCTTTTTAGAATATTATCTAGCTTTGATTGCTTGACAACAATAAAGTATCTTTAACGACATAGAATTATCAAAAAATGAAGTTAGGCTATTTTCCGACACCAACGAAGAGATGAAATAATGATTTCGAGGAAATATTTCATGGTTTGTCCAAAATAGAATATCAAAATCAAACTCTTTATGAGATTTTCACTTTTGGAAGAGGAACAACAGAATAAGCAATGTCCTGTGTTTGAAAAATTTACTCGGTTCGCAGTACTATTTGGTTATCACTCTGCTACTTAATCATCTAGCAGGCAATTAAATATTGTATATTTTGATCTAGGGAATATAGTTTACTTCCAATTAACAATTTCTTTGAATTTAACTGATACTGAATTAATGAGGGTTTACTGTATTTGGATTCTCATATATTTTTCTTATTCACACCTTTATCTGATGCATATTCTTATATTTGTGACTCTTCTTAAGTTCTCCCGATTCACACCTTTAACTGATGTATATTCTTATACTCCTGATTCTGCATATAATCTGATTCATATCTTTAACTGATGCGTATTATATTTGTGATTTGCTTAACTTCTGATTGTTACTGATGCATATTCTTATATATTTGTGAATCTACATAGATTCTCCTGATTCATGGTTTTGTTTATGAATGCTATGCTTGTAATTCTACATTTAGCTTATCTTTTTATATAGATTTTTCTAGTTATACGAAACTTCTAATATTTTTCTACACAGTTCTTACAGTTATTCTTACATTAAGTATAATGCAATACATTTTTTATCTTTAATATGTTTATCTTGTATAAGAGCTTGGCTTGTTCCTACAATTACAACTTTTTATACTACATAGATTTTTTTATACCTACTTTATATTCACAATTTTTTGTGTTATGCAAATTATTACATTTATTCTTATTAATGAATATTACTAATAATTTTAATGTGAAAAAAGTATACCGTATATAAGTTTTATTAAGATAACCTTACAGTGAGGTCAGTACAAACAAATTTTATATTAAGAAATGATAGTGCATAATTTTTATTTATCCATACAAAATACAAATTAAAATCTAAAACAGCCCCGACATGGTAATGAAAAACAACCTGACTCTGAACGACCCACCTTGTTACCACCATTGTTTCTCCACTTAACACAATCTATGATTAACCTTTATACAAAACTTAATGAAAAACAATCCCTAGAATATTTTTCGTTTTTTAAATAAGGAAAACCTGATGACAGATGTCGCGACTTAACTCCGGGGGTGCTGTATTCCCCAGTATGTCCTCATCTCGCATAATTTTTTGCCCCAAAGAAGCCACTACTGCTTTAGGGCAGTGGTCGACTCTTTTTAAAGTTTTTCTCGGGGGATGAGAGGCTAAACACCTGTTCCTTTGTTTTTACTTCAAGAATATTATTGTCATCGTGTCGCAGTGTTGCTGGAGGTAGTCCAACTAACGTATATCCTAAAAATAATGCTAGATCTTCCCTGTTAGAGTCGCTACTGAGTTGGGACACTTGGTTAAACGCCGGAATCATGATCCCTAGAACAGTAAGTAGAAGAGACCTTAAAATGCCCCCTAATAACTTTTTTTACTAGTTAAATTTACTAACAAACAGTAGCCATACTAGACGACGTTTTTTTCCACTTTCGAGAGAAAAAAAAAGGTTTCTGTAAGAGTCAACAACCTGAACCTTCGGCTATTTTGCACAGAGGAGATGTTTTGCAGTCGAGTGGTTAGTCGTGTCCGGTTATATCTAGTTTGCTGCACACGACCTAGCAATAAATAACAGTCGCCAGCCTGAAAAACCATCGCGTGGTCCTTAACTATTAAACTATCAAATAATACTTCCATCACTCGCAGAATAATAACTTAAAAAAATAACAAATTAAAAAAAGGAAAAAAAAAAAAAAACTGTTTTCCGCGTTTAAACCGATCTGTATCTCGTACGTATCTCGGTTATTTATAGCACTTTAAAATGGTTACTCGATAAGCCAACTAACGATAAGAGTTATTGTTGAAACCATTTGAAACGTTTTAACAGCATCTATAATAGTCTAATTTATAAAAGAACAAAGAGTAAACGGGGAAAAAAAAAAAGATAAACGGTATTATTCATTGTCGCCATGTTCTGTTGGAAGAAAGATTGCATAACCGACGACACGTGCATATTTTCTATTCTTGTTGTAGCGTATGTTAAACTGCTATTTTACTATGTTATAGTAATAAGATGATAACCATTCTACTATATTATAGTAATATGATGATAATCGAATTTACTAAATTACAGTAATATCAGAATAATCGATTTTATTATATTATAGTAACACGATAACCGATTTTATTATATTATAGTAATATGACGATAATTGTCTTTTAGTAAAATCGATTATTTTCTTATTACTATAATATAATAAATTACAGTAATATAACAATAGTCGATTTTGCTATATTACAGAAATATGGCAATAATCGATTTTATTATACGGTGTTATAATAATATGAAAATAATCGATTGTTCTATATTATAATAACATGAAAATAATCGATTTTGCTATATTATAATAATATGAAAAGAATCGATTTTGTTATACTATAGAAATATGAAAAGAATCGATTTTGTTATACTATAGAAATATGACAATAATCGATTTTGTTATACTAGCGGCCCGCGGGTTGGACATCCCTGGTATAAACCATTTTTTATTCGATAAAAAGCATTTTGTCATATCTCACTATACCCTCCCTCACATTTCACAAGGGGGACAAAACCTCCGTCCCTCCTGCCTGTATGTTAAAGCCGATTTCAATCGGCTTTAACATACAGGTTGGGGGCCATCGAAAAGTGACTTGTGTGATAGGGTTTAGGTCAGTATGCCTTCGTTTTTAAAAAAATCGAGGTCAAATGTCATGACGCCGGACCGCACCGCTTATATATCTAAAAATTAGACATTTTACAGCTAATCCGGTGGCGTAGTTGTTAGGGTGCCTGCATGCGGAACTGAAAGTTGTGAGTTCGAGTCTCGTTTTCGTATTGTTTTTTTTTTTCAAGTGAATAAATTAAAATATTACTAGCAATAAAACTTTAGATAAAATCAAGTTTTTTTTGGTCATAGTTACATATGGGATAGCAACAATTCGACGAGTTGCTACTACCCCATACGTAGAGGCTTCGAGCACCAATGGATATATTAGATATCACCCGACGCATAGTGATTTACGAAAATTAGAAAGTGAGAGAGATAAAGCGAGAAAGAGTCCGAACAATAATTGAAAAGTGATTTTGCCAAACGTAACTATGACAAAAAAACTTACTTTTACCTTGAAGTTTTATTTTTAATAATATTTTAACTTATTCACTTGAAAAAACAAGGTACGCAAGCGAGACTCGCACTTACAACGTTCAGCTCTGTAGGGAGGCACCTTAGCCACTACGCTGCCGCTTTGGTCGAAATATCAGCAGTTTTTTAGGCATATAAGCGGTGCGGTCGGTTTTATGATATTTGACCTCTATTTTTTTAATAACGAAGGCATAATGACCTAAATTCTTTTACATTAATTTTCTTAAAAAAATAAAATTATTGATAATTTTAAGAACAGTTAATAAATAATTACCGTATAAATGAATATACAGTATAAGTCGATCCATGTTTAAATCGCTCTCTACTCCGAATTTTAAAAGTTGATAAAAATTTTCCGCCTTAATTAATTTTCTTAAAAAATAAAATTATTGATAATTTTAAGAACAGTTAATAAATAATTACCGTATAAATGAATATATAAGTCGATCCATGTTTAAATCGCTCTCTACTCCGAATTTTAAAAGTTGATAAAAATTCGAAATCTGTGCATAATCCGAGACCCAAATTTTAAGAATTAGGTCAATACGATGTTAATTAAAATAAATATTTCTTTATAATTTTAAGTTCACAAACAAAATAAATATCGGTTGAAACATCGTGATGCGATACGAAGAGAAAGCAGGAGTGATCGGCTCTTCTCTATGATTTTGTGCCAATTTCCATGTTTTCAAATACTAACCGGCACTTCATGCGAAGAGAAAGCAGGAGTGATCGTGTGTCCTGGCTTTCAGTCGCGATTCCCAACAAAATATAATTTCATTAAAGTGTTTTGTTTGGCAAAAAATATCAAAGAAATATTAAAATTCATTTACGAGTATCGTAAAAACATTTAACAAAGTTTAAAAAATAAAAAAATCAGAACCACAGCGAACAACAGAAATTTAGCTGAAATTGATCTGGTCGATTCTGTTGTGGGAATAGATGGCTCTTCTCTATGATTTTGTGCCAATTTCCATGTTTTCAAATACTAACCGGCACTTCATAGTCAATGGTGGGATACCTATATGTGTGATACCAGGGAAAAAATGAAAGATGAAGTTCAAAGGAATGGTGTCTGGAATCTTTCTGAAAAAATTTAGAGGCCTGGGAATCGGATCATCCAGATGATTTGATAATACTTGGTAGAGGCACAGACAGGGCAAGAGTAAAAGTGGGATGAGTGGTCCACTTGATATACGAGAAAGAGATTGACATAAAATTTAAGTTTTCTATTAAAATAATTGCATTATAAACGTATAGAATAACGATTCTTCATCAAAAAAATTGTTTGAAAAAATTTAGAGGCGTGAGAATCGGATCATCCAGATGATTTTATAATACTTGGTAGGGGCACAGACAGGGCAAGAGTAAAGTGGGATGAGTGGTCCACTTGATATATGAGAAAGAGATTGACATAAAATTTAAGTCTTCTATTAAAATAATTGCATTATAAACGTATAGAATAACGATTCTTCATCAAAAAAATTGAACGGTCACATCTAAGTAGAGAGACACATGCGATCGCCTAGAGAACAAATCTAATGTCCAAAATCAGCTGTAAAATCATCATCCCATATTTTATAAATGATTAGAACTCTCAGAAAACGCAAAAACTATTGATTGGAAACATCCGGAATCGCTATATTTCCATTTAAAATTGGCTGCTGATTTTTAGAATGGTGATGGCATGCTTACTAGTTAAATAATGTCTGTTTCAACATTTTCGACTTTGTCCAATAAATTAATAATTTTGATTGTATTTAAGTATGCACATTCCATACTGTGTATTTTTAATGATATAAATGAGAAGAAATAAATATTAGGATTGAATGTGGCAGATTATTACATAATAGTGCTTACAGATGCACTACTAGCGCGAAAAGGACATAACGTTACCGCTTTATATATTTTCGATCTTATTTATGTAGTATTCTATATTTAAATACATATGAAAATATTAATTTATGAACAGACTTACTTATTTACCTATTTTTAATAATAGACAAGTTAATAATTTTGCTAGAAATAAATATGGTAGATCTTGATACTGGTGCGAATATGCAACGACGACGTGCCCGACTAAGCCAGTAAATCATACAATCCTATGAAAAATTTTTCAAGTTTTAAGCCAATTCCCTCTTTATAAGAAATTTTTTCAAAATTTTTTGGCCTAAAGACGAGAAAATACTATAATTCTTATGAAAAATTTTTCAAGTTTTAATTGCCCTTGTATAAGCCAATTCACTCTTTATAAGAAATTTTTTCAAAATTTTTTGGCCTAAAGACGAGAAAATACTATAATTTTAAATGGCACCTTATTATTATTTTGTCAATTTTTAAATGATAATTTCTAACCTTGTTGTCGAAAACATAAAATGTAACTTTAAATTCTTTTAAGAATATTTAATAATTGTGAAATTTATCGAATAATCGATAAAACTAGAATTCTTTTATAATTTAGAAAATTTTACCATTTTAGGAAAACTAAACATCGACTTAACAAGTAGGCGTGCAGAGATTTGCGTATTCAAGTATAATCAAATCACGATCAATTATGGCGAATTACGTCAGTGATGGTAAACATATAAGAACTATATATATGTGCAGAAATATTAACGAAAATTCAACCAGTGCTGCAAACTAGCAAGTCTAAACGAGATGTATGTACGTCTAATTGCACTCTTCGTTGTTTCCCTCATCTTCATTGACGGTATTTATAACCACGAAGGTAACATTTCTTTTATATCTTAAAATTTTATCCTTAAATTTTGAATTCACTTATTATAACAATATACAAATCTAATTATTATTCTGATATCGAAATTTGCATTTTAATTCGATAATATAACATTAAAATATAATTAATTAATATCATAGACAAATTTGTTTTATATTGTAGAGGGACAAATTAAAATTGGTCGGATGGATTCTTTCCTGTATATCACATTCATCTTTTAAAAAATTCGAGATTGCTTCCAAACTTCGCATGTCGATTTTTTCAGAGCCAACTAGATTCGAATCTCGATTCATCAATCTGGTTGATTCCATTGTGGATGTGAATGGATCGTCTTTCTTGATTTTGTGCAACTTTCCATATTTTCAGATACTAATCGGCGATGATACTTCATTTTTCCATGGACCCAAATATGTAGTAATGAGAGGGGAAAGATGAAAGATGAAGTTCAAACAAATGTCCGGAATTCTCTTGAAAAAATGTTTATCAAATGTTTTAGTCCTAAAAAAGGACTGAGTTTAATTTTTGTTAAAATAGTCCTTAAAAGGAACTTAAAATAGTTCTTAATAGGACTAAAAAAGAACTTAAATTAGTCCTTAATAGGACTAAAATAAGACTATTTTAACAAAAATTAACTGTTAAAAAAATCCTTAAAAGTACTTTACTATGGCATGGCAAGCCAAGGAAGGTGCATCTCCAATAGGTGTTGACAATTTAACTGGCATGGACCCATTTCCAGGTCATTGTCTGGTGTTTGCTTCCTTTGGTTGCAATTCTTTTAATTTCGATACAGAAACACTAGTAACAAGTGAAGTTTCATTGAAGATGTATCTTCGCATAGATTTTCTTCTGTGTTTAAATGGAGGATATGGACACCTGCCTTGCTCGATTCGTCTGGTGTTTGCTTCCTTCGGTTGCAATTCTTTTAATTTCGATACAGAAACACTAGTAGCAAGTGAAGTTTCATTGAAGATGTAACTTCGCATAGATTTTCTTCTGTGTTTAAATGGAGGATATGGACACCTGCCTTGCTCGAGCGTCGCATAGATTTCTGCCTTCCAAAATACTTACATATATTTAAAATAACATTTCCAGCTTGCTGTGCAATCTTTCTCCTCGCTTACAAATAACTGTAATATCCATCATTACTGCTAAATACTAAAAGACAATGACGTCATTCGTTGTATTTATCTAATTTTTACCGATTAGATATTTAATTTAATACAAATATTTAATAGCAAAACCGTGAAATTTAAAATATTCATTTGGCAATATGTAAAAGAAGATAAATATTGCAAATTATTAGCTATGGTAAAAAGTAAACTGTTATCAGATGAACGAAACAGAAACTGCTATTCTATTGTATGAATTGATCTTTTAATCTGGATAGCTTGCTCAATGTTAGAAAACCAAGCCGTTGTCAGTGGGGTTCGACATGTTACCGGTGGATACTTTCGCGAACGCACATTCAACGCTATAGACTTTGTTTTGGTGGCCAGACGTAGCCCATTTATTTTAGTAAATGTGATGACTAGATTCGAATAGTTAATAAAAAGGATATACTACCCCACCATGGAGTATTAAAATATTTATTATTATAATTTTTTATAAATACATACTTTCGATAATTTCGAATGAAGTGCTCAAAATACTCCAAATTTCAAATTTTTCTAATCGTTTAATGTTTCGAGGAAGGAGAAAAATAGATTTAAAGGCCATCGACGGTGAAATGTAAAAAAAAAAATTATTACATGTATTTTATGCTAAAAAATGTTATAAAAAATAACAAACACAAATAGAGTGAATAAAATTTTATGTTTTGACAAAGATTACAATCAAACAATAAACAAGGGCATAATTACACTATTAATACCAAATACTAGCACTATTAATACGAAATAATAAAATATAAGGCAACTTTTTACTAGACCTGCCACAATGCAATAAAATACTGTAGTTTGCTTATTGAATATTTTTAATGTTTAAGCTTAGAATTTGTTTCAGTCTTAAATTATATCATATATTTAATCACTTTTAAATCGATATAGTTGTTGTGAATCAGTGGCGGAACTTAAAATTTTTGGTCCCTCGCAAAATATTATTCGGGCCTCTACCACAAAAAAAGCACAAATTTTTATCTAAATATTTTTATTAGAAAATGAAAAAAAGAACAAGAATAAAATTGCATCATTTAAAAAACAATTGAAAATTATCAAAATAAAATATATTTAAAATTCTTCCTCATGAATTTTAAATTTGCAAAATCTCTAATCACATCTTTTATTTCTATATTTTTGGCTACTGCTCCTACCGCCGCAATGCTCTGATTCAATGAATGTTTCATTCTTTTCATAGTGCATTTAATTTTTATTATATTATGTTATTAATTTAAAAAAAGGGTAAAGAAAATACAGACGAAGGGGATTTGGGCACCCTATAATTCTGGGGGCCCAAATTCTCTTTGTCTGTACTTTCTTTAACTTTTTTTTATTGTACTTCTACTGTTGTGAAATAACAACAACATCAATTTCTTATTTTAAAGCAGTGAAAGTAAAATCTTGCCAATTATAATATTTCCTCATCTTTTGAAAGGTTCTATCTCCAGGTGAAAGGTGTTTTCTATCTTCTCTCATCGCATACTTGCTCATTCTTACATCCATACGCTAAACAATATATAGCAATAACGTAAAAAATTTGAAAAAACACATCACAAATAGCAAGAAATATTGTATTCAGCTAACAATGCAGTGCATCTGGACTCTGGCAATGTTCCCAACGGTTCGGTTTTTGCTTCCGGTTAGCGGCTTCGTTTTTGACAAATAACTAACGATAACTAAAGCACTAGATAAAGTAGCGACATTCTTTTTCGGTGCATTTATCGAAAACATAGCTCTCCCATAGGCTGCTAAGTATCACGTGACCTTATTTACGCCATTTTTGTGCAAGGAAACCTGTGTGTTTGTATATCAGTGCATCCTAGTCATCAAAGTGTAAATATTATATCTTTTTATCGATATGACTAGCTATTGTACAGTAGAATATAAAAGTAAATCGAAAGAGTGGTTGGGTGCCATTCCATCGTGCAAAAGGAATGAAGAAAGAAGGAAAATTTAACTTCATCGGATAGGGAGAAAAAATTTTGTTCCGACGAGATCGATAAGGTTCTGCATCGTTAACCATCTTTCTGTAGCATCCTGAAATAATTAACTTACCGATTAATAATTTCGAAAATTAATATACTAAATAGAAACACTGAAAAATATAGGCCTAATTGAACATGGATAAATAGGTACAATCCCTAATCAAAATAATTCAAACTGATATTGTCAATGAATATTCCTGTCGGTAAATTTTAAATGAAATTTTTTATAGATTTTAAATGTACTTATGTAATTTAGGCGTGTATAATTGTTCTCGATTAAACAAATTATTGAATATGTACCGGGTAGCTATAAAATAACATGAGGTATTCAGAGCCTCTAGCGCGTCATGTATTAGACGAAACGTAACAAAATCCAGTGGATGTACAAGCGGAGCATGCAATTTCGAAAGAAAATACATTTTAGTACCAAAAGTCTCCAACAGAGGGATTGTGGCGCTGCAGAAGTGTAGCATATGAGCGGAGCATGCGATTTCGAAAGAAAACACATTTTAGTACCAAAAGTCTCCAACAGAGGGATTGTGGCGCTGCAGAAGTGTAGCATATGTGATTAAGGAATGTGTAATCGCCTAATGAGACAGTATACATCAAGTGTCTGAACAATACAAGCCAACATTTATTATTAATTACACATGAAGTTCAATATGAGCACCATTCAGATGTTCCATGAACTGTATGCGGCAAACGACATCCACGCTGATATGTTGCGCGCCGCCGGGAAAGATAAAGTGTCTCACGTGGCTGTCTCATGTAGGTACTAAATCAGTATTGCCAGATAAATTGTTAGATTTTTCCAGCAGTGATTTTCCTAACGTAAAACGGTAAAACTAATAAAAATAAGTAAAATCATCACTAATTATAAAAATTCCATTCATAAAAATATTACGTAATATTACTTAACAAACGTGAATTCTACTACATAAACAAAACGACATCGAATATCGATACCAAAACTGCCATGTTCATAAAACATCGAACATTGATGTTTGATGCTCAACACTACATTTGAGGGTTTGAAAACCTGGAAACGCATCTGTTTGCTTTATAATTTCAATCATTTAAAAATGACGAAAATTCAAATTTGTAAGTTTTCCCGTAATAATTTTTGAACTATTTGAGATATATAAAGTTAGTTAATTATAAAGATATATAAAGTTTAATGAAATTATTTTTATAACTTACAATTTTAATATTTCAAAAATGCGGACATTTTTGGATAGTAGGTGATTATTTCTTCCAGAAATATCTGCTTCATAACATGAGTTTTGATAATTTGTTTATGAATATCACGAAAAAATTCTTTATACAGATACTCAAAATTTTGTTATTTCTGAATTATTTATAACGATATTTCATTCATATATATGTATATACCAGTTCATTTATTCTTTTTACAGAATTTTTCTAATGGCTATAGTCTGTTTCAAGATAACTTGACAGCCGAATTACCAAAGATAGCCTTATATTCATACGCGATTTGTAAATAAATGCACATGCAACAAACAAACACACCTCCAGTGTTGTTTTGAGAGGCGTAATAATGAATCGTTTATCATAATATAGATAATACGGAATATTTATGACGACTTTCCTAAATTTATTTTGAGAAGTTAGTTTTCTTTTTAATACTTTTAGTACAATAGTTTTAGTAAATAATTAAAATATGTCTTGTTTATTTTATTTGTAGTTATTATAGAAAACATGGTGGAAAATAGCTTATTAATAAAGATAAATTAATATCACAAACTATAGTTCAAAAATATTATTAAATACATAGCTATTATTTCAAATAACTATAATAGAAACAAGAACAAAAATTTCGTCTCGTGATAATAAAACAAGTATATTTTTATATTACTTCCATTAATATTTCGATATTTTATTTCCTAAAACAAGAAATTATATGATAATATACCATTTTTTATATTTTAAAACATTAACACTAAATTTAACTAACAGGGATTATTTTTCTTTTGAGTAGAAATATCCATAACAATAGTAGTGATTTACTGTCAGCTTATCTTGAAATAGACTATAGTTGTTCTATATATGAACTATGTTTTTAAAATATCAAAACTTCAGATAATATTTGCAAATTTCAAAAATAACTTTTGTAAATTTAAAATTTTATTTAGATTCTTTCTGATTACAACACTCTTATTTCTCGTTATTGGATTAATCGAAATCCATTAAGATATTCATGAGTATCATTTTTTCCAGTTTTCAGCCTTAAAAATACTATACTCGGTCAATAATAGTTTATCTATAAATAACTGAAAAATCTTAAAATAAAATTTGAACTAAATGACTAATGGACAACAAGTTACTCATAGACAAAAAATAAACTTTTTTAATAAAAATTTTGAAGCTATAAAGTATTTTTTAGACAATAAATGTAATCTGAATTTGATATCTGAAAGTTTAGCATTAAATATGTTTCTAGTCATCATTAAAAAAGTTTTTTAAAATATATTAAGAGATTTATAAAAACATGTCTTCTCTATATATAAAAAATGTATATAGTATATACAGGGTGTCCCAATAAAATGTATACACACTTTGAATGATTATAATATGAACAGGTATTATGATAAAAGTTTCATAATGCAAAATAAAATAGACAAATGTAGAAATGTAGAAGTCAGCTATTTTTAGGAAATGATCGAATTGTTGGCTGTTATGATCCAGGCACAGCTGATAATGCTCATCAATGGAATCAAGAATGTTCCTAATCATTTCAACTGGAATTTGGACACATTCTGTTTAAATTGTTGCTTTCAACTCATTGATTATAGCTGTTTTTGTGTTGTAAACATTGTTTTTGATGTGCCCCCATAAAAAGGAGTCCATCGGGGTCAAATCCAGTAAGCGGGGATACTTGATAATACCTCTGCGTTCTATCCATCTGTTAACCAGGTTTTCGTCAAGATAGGCCCTCATGTCGCGATGGTAGAGGGGAGGTGCTCCGTCCTGCTGGAAGTACCATTTTTCGTGCCTAAACATCTCTTGAATACGTGGCCTGATAGGTTCCTGTAGCAAGGAGAGGTAAATTGCACAGACTACGGTATGGTCAAAAAGAAAGGTCCAATTAAACCAAATGCCGACAAATCACACCCCACTGTAACTCCTGGTAACTTCTTATGGACACTGTGAACAGTTCTTTCCATCTCAAACTTATCTCGGAAACGAGCAATTGTGAGTTGTGGTGCATTGGTTCATCTCGTTGTAACTCCATTCTAAATTGTCTTTCTTTCATTTTCGCCTCGGGACTATTTAACCCATTAACCCGAAAGAATTTTATTTTGTTTAATGTCAATTAGAAACATTTTAATTTATATGGGGATTTCGAAACGGTGTGTGGAGAAAATGAGGATTTTCAGGGAAGGAGGTAAGAAAAAGAGGAAGACGTCTGGCATGTGGCAATGCTGTTGAAATTACAAAAGAACTGGAGATTCAACCGAATTTTGAAATAAAAAGAAACACAAAGAGAAGACAAAAGAATGAAAATGAAATGTAAAAATGAAAGCTGAGGAGGATTTTTAGCAATCCTTCTAAAAACAGAGCCTTTCTTATTTTCTTTTTTAAATTAATTTCAAAGTTCTCTGTTATAATTCATTTATAAAAAAAGTCATAAAATACCAAAATTTAATTTTTTTAAATGTTAATATTTTAAAATATTTATCTTGACTGAATTCTAAATATCGATAAGTTCAAATCATTTAGTTAAGGAACAAAAAGAACCAAGAGTTAAATAGTAAAATAGTGTGATGTGTGAGGGATAAGACAAAAAAGGAATAGATACCTAAATCATATATTACTATTTAATTTTGATATTTTAGAAAAGTTTAAAGCATAGTTTGAAGTTTTGCGCCCCTTCATGGCTTACGCTCTAGGCGGTTGCCTAGGTTCGCCTATATGGTAGCCCTGGGTGCAGGCAGCATTTCATCATTAGTTTATGTATAAAAGAGTTACGTAAATTCTTGCGCTCTAGGCGGTTGCCTAGGTTCGCCTATATGGTAGCGCCGGCCCTGGGTGCAGGCAGCATTTCATCATTAGTTTATGTATAAAAGAGTTACGTAAATTCGACTTTATGTAAAAGTTTTACCTTATTTATTTATCGTCTTTTGATAATTTGAATCCCGACTACAATCTATTAGGCTTATTTCACGTTATTCATCCTCATTAAATTCATTAAAAAAATTTCATATTATTCATCCTCCTTTGATTAAAAAGAAAGTAAATTTGTCCTATATTTGTAAAGAAGAAGTGTAGGAAAAACAGTCTTTTGAGTATGAACAACGTGAAATATTCATAATGCATTGTATGAAAACGCTTTGGCTTTCCACTCTAAAACAAGGCAAAAGGATTCGAATCTCAGGTTCCACCCCTTGAAATTGTTTATCTTGTGGGTCCCGGACCAGTCGATCCCTGTCATCCATCATCCAACTAACCACACACTGCAGGGAGTGGATAGCCTGTGAAAGAGTTTGGTTTTGCCCTATCAATTAGTATTCTTACAAAATGGAAAGTGGTGTCATCTGTTGACAAAAAAGCTTAATTAATACAGCAAACATATCATATAATTATTTTTGGATATGGTTTCTCTATAGGTGGATTATAAGAACGAATAATTACCCATAAACGCTGCAAAAGTATATATTATATAAATTTCAGTAATTTAAAAATTTTCTCTTTCATTTATAATTTTTCAGTTTTTTTTTATATTCTGTTATTCTTGACAATTATTTGTAAACATTTAACGGATGAGATAATTTTTGGCCAATGATTTTTTATTAAAAACAATTATAATAAACATGAAAATAAAAATATTGTTAATATTACTACCGTATTAAACTTTTTCTTTATCGAAATTAAAATAAATCATAAATTAAGGCAATACTATATATTTATATAAAAATGGAGATCGTATAGAATATTTATGATGGATAGAAACGTTAATGTTAAATAGTTTTTCCATTTATCATAAATATTAAATTTTTCTAATGAATATATGCACGATAAAATATAATATTGTCTCATTTACAAGATTAAAACATTAGAGGTATCGGTAGGATTGGACGCGTGGAAATGCTTCTCGAGTTGGAATCTCGGGACTTTAAATACAAACCCAATATATTTAATTTAAAATCTTAAAAATATTTTAATTCGAAACATGGAAGTTTAATGCGTCTAAAATAATAATTAATATTCGTCACTTTGCTTCTTCCTAGTATATTATTACAGTACTGCTAGGGCTGGCCCGTGAAAAAGCGGAGCCTGGTGCAGAGTTGTCGTGTAGGCCTTTCAATAACGCCAGAACGGTTGATAGAATGTCTTCTATTGAGAATAAGAATTCCGGAACCTACGATTTTCTTAAAAATAACAACTACATGCCCTTACCAGATCGCAAAAAAAAAAAGTTTTGAACAAGAGTTGGTCGTGCAGGATCGCGAGGCCTTGTGCAATCACACAAAGTTTCGAACAAGAGTTGGTCGTGCAGGATCGCGAGGCCTTGTGTAATCGCACCGTTCGTACCGCTCTCCGGGCGGCCCTGAGTACTGCATTATTGACAAATCTATGAAAATGTCTAGAAATTTCTCAGAAATTATATTTAAAAATAACTAATTATTTTGTAATTTCAGATGAAGAAAAATCTTCAAATCCTGAGTGTATAGATAAATTGATAGACTGTGTTTGTGATGATTTACCTGTGGTAATGTATCTTTTGTTATTTCTATTTATTACAAATAGAACTCAGAATTCTCAGAACTAGAACTATTATTTTATATTGCATATAAAATAATAGTTCTGGGAATTGTAAAGTTTATTCAGTGAAAATTATGTTCTCTTATTATCTTTTAACAATAATTTATCATATAAATAATATCAAATTTTTTCAAAATAAAATTTTCAGTTTTATGATCCATTATTTTTATGATTTTGTTCTGTTTTAACATGAACGAACAGAATCAATTTAATATATTGCACGAAGAGTATTCGAGATAAAATATTTTACTATTCAAAATCAACTATAAAACATTATTTCAAAATTTCCTCAGAGAGGTTAAATAACAATGACAGAAGTATCTTGTGGGATGTATGGCATGATAAGACAGCCACTTGTTAACACATGGATGACGACGATTTAATTCTAGGTTCCACCCTTCAATTTCTCAAACTTTTTCAGGAGGAATCCGGATTTAGCCAGTTGAGCCGAATTCTTAAATCTTATTGTTGAACCTGTAATGGGTGTTGGGTTTAAAAAGATTATCAAATACAATATATTCTCGATTAACTGAAGTAGTCGGGGAAATTAATTACCCAGGTAATCGATTCTCTGGATAATTCGCAAAATACTCAAAAAATAGGAATTACGGAAAATATGCGTTTTATGGGTTTTAAAAAGATTATCAAATACAATATACTCTCAATTAACTGAAGTAGTCTGGGAAATTAATTACCCAGGTAATCGGTTCTCTGGATAATTCGCAAAATACTCAAAAAATAGGAATTACGGAAAATATGCGTTTTATATTAAATAAATTGCATGCATATCTATATGCACATGTTCTATAATTTATTGAAAAATTAAATAAGAAATTGGTTTATTTGCAGTAAAGAATTATTGCAATATTTGTAATTTTAATTTGATTCTAATTTTTATTACTAATTATTTAAGATGTAATAAAAAATTAATCTGAGGCGTTTAAAAATTATTCTGAAAATGCATCTAACAAGGGAAGAAAAGGAATTGTCCGATGCCAATTTGGACAAAATTTAGTATTATTCATGAGTCTACGAGAGGTATTATTATGCAAAACATTAGATCCCCGTTTTCTATAGTTAACGAAAATTTTAAGTCCCTCTTCAAGGGTGTGCAACCTATAGAACAGCTTGTTTCACCGAAAGAAATTCACACCACTTAAGAACTCTGCTTGAGTGGAAAGTAGCATGTTACAAAAAATCTAACAAATGATAGAAACAGACAGAAGCGAAAGTGCGCTTCATTAGATGAGTAGAAAATAGCTTTCTTATAGTTAATAAAATAACTAATTTGTGCATTGAATTATTTTGAAATTTTTTTAATAAAAATTTTTAACTGTATATCTAAATATTTAGATAAGGCGGAGTGGGGTAAGTGCACAGCGGTTTTTACAAAGTTGGGCTTTAAACGAAGGTATTTCAATGTATTGTATAGATATTTGGCAGGGTCGTTAACAATGGCATTCCACAGCTAATACCGTTTAAATCACTTTTGAAAAATTTAAATTTGCGAGAAAATCGTACAAAATGTCAGCTATTCGCACTTAACCCGAAACGAGGTAAGAGCGTACCTGCAAGTTAAAAAAGTTTTGAAGTTTATTTACGCACCTTAATTGGTACGAGCAGAATTAGGAACAAACTTGCTATAAAATGCTTTTTTTTTACCGCATTAAGATAGGTTGTTTCGTTTTAGAGTTATTCCTTGTTAAAGAAACGAGAATTGAACTCTTGAAATGTCAGAGGACAACTCCGTCCCACCGATTTCGATAGG